>JAJHUR010136575.1:0-10229 GCA_027495735.1 Lutjanus campechanus
TAGTGAAGATTCAGGCTGAAAACATGAAGGAAATAAAATAAAATTTAGTCAAGTTGTCATGTCGGGACTTCGAGTTTTTAACTTTTGTAAATGACCAAACTTGTAGGAGATGATTAGAACAGCTGGTGGTGACTTTTATTTTCACCTCAGAGGAGGTTTGTTTTTGAATATTTCTAAACTTCATGTTTGTTTTCCACCTGTCTGTCCATTTGTCCATTTGTCCGTGTGACTGTCTGCGCGTCTGACTGTCCGTCCGACTGTCCGTCTGCTCTTGTTTCTGCTCCGTTGGACCTCATTTATTTCTTCCCAGATGTGATTTTAAGAACCAAGAAGCTCTAAACCCAGGTTGTACAAACGCAGCAAAGCCGATGAGCTCACATTAAAGGGACAGTTCACCCCCAAATCAAAGGTGCATACGTTTCCTCTTCCCTGTAGAGCTGTTTATCCATGTCGATAGTTTTGTTGTGAGTCGTAGTGTTCTGATAAACGAGCGATGTTTTTAGACCTTAAAAAGGTTTTTTGACACAGTAAATCATGAGACCTTTAACCTTTAAAGGCAGGCAGCTGGTTGGTTTGTATCGTATCCTGGATGTAGAGAGCAAACGTTTTAAAATCAGTGATCAATGTTCAACTCCTCGGTGTATCAGAATGGGTGTTCCACAAGGTTCGATCCTGGGACCTCTGCTTTTTAACTTGTACGCAGATGACTCCAGTAAAATAACCAGCAGAGGATCAGACAGCAGCAGCTGCAGAGTGACACCGTTTGGAAATAAAACCCCAAACTGATCCGAAAACATTCAGTGAAATAAAACTGAAATAAAACCAAACCTGTGACCACCGATCACTGTTTTTACTACCTATTATCTACTTTTTTAAAATGTTATCAATGAGTTCTTGTCTTTCTATGTAATATTTTTTAAGTAGAAAAGCCTGACCAGGGACGGGGGATACAACACATCTGTATCCTGTTACTGTGACCTGCTACGATGCTTTTTGCTTTGTCCCCGATAAATAAACTAATAAATGAATAAAACAAATTAGAGATATCGGCGGTAGAGATGTCTGCCTTCTCTCCAGTTTGATGGAACCAGATGACGTTCAGCCTGTGGAGCTAAAAACATCAGAAAATACATCTGAAAAATTCAACAGCAGCGTCTCTTTTCCTAAAAAATCATGTCCTGGTGACGACTTTCTTTCATCTCGATGGATGAACAGATCTGCAATTAAGAGATATAAAATATGTATTTTTGATTTTGGGGTGAACTGTCCCTTTAAAGATCACATGACCTCCATCTTGTCCTGCGTGTCTCTCTCTCTCTCTCTCTCTCTCTCTCTCTCTCTCTCTCTCTCTCTCTCTGTTGTTTTTGAGGTCTCTTTTCCACTGCCTGCAGCCAGATGTGGTTCAGATCTACAGGTCACGACTGAAACAGCTGCTTTCCTCTCCTGTCAGTCATCCAGGTGTGTGTGTGTGTGTGTGTGTGTGTGTGTGTGTGTGTGTGTGTGTGTCCACTTGTACATTTTACACTGTAAAATAAGAAAAATTTCGTCTCCTGTTTTAACCACATTCATGCGCTTGTGATATAAATTGTGCTCTCTGTATCTGCTGTGTGTCGAGGCCAAGTGTGACTGGTCGCAGGTGTTTTTCTCTGCAGGCTGGTGATTGGCTGGAAGGAGTCAGGTGGACAGTATCTCACAAAGCTGGTCAGACAGGAAATTAAATGCTTGATTTAATGGCTTCATGTGTCTCCCAGCGATGTTAAATCAGAACCTGAAAGCTTGTTTTATATCTTTTTCAAAATATTCTGACATTAATTAGATAAAACAATCGTTTTATCAAGAAAATAATAATAAAGTAGTGGAAGTCCTGATTTTGGACGGCAGCATAATTTAACATAATGAAGATTAAGACTAATGTGTGAACAGTTTTCATCCACATAGTTGGAAGAACAAACTTTGGTTTCGAGCTGTACAAAGGAGGAAAAAAAGATTTGTGAGGAAACATTTAAAGGGATTTCAGTGTGTTGATTTTGAAGCATTGTTTCCACTGTAATGACGACAAAATATAACCTCAAAAATAAAATAATCTAAATAAAAAATCTTTGTCAAATCCTGTTTTTAAAGCTTCTTCCTCCTCAGCTGAAGTTCGTCTGTTTTACTGGATGCAATTTTTGACGTCGTCTGAAAAATAAAACTCACACCAGCGACCAATAAAACAGAACGAAGGGCGAGTTTTAAAGCTGGAGGAGAAACGAACTGAACACCAGTCACACCACTGACCCACTGTCTTTATTTATGCTGAGTGTGTGTGTGTGTGTGTGTGTGTGTGGATGAGAATAAAATGTACATCAAAATTTTATAAACCTTTTAAAGAAACTCACTTTGTTTTTATTCATGTTTCACTGCACACAGACACACAGTTCATTCACAGAGGCAGTCTGAGTAGCAAAGTTTATTCAGTTATTAAAAATATACAGAATTTTACAGAATAAAACAGATTAAAAGAGATTCAACATTTCATTGTTTGTATTCCTGAAGTCTGAGTGCAAAAACATTGAGGAAATAACCTGAAACATTCTGAAAAAAGGATCAAACCTTCCTTCTGCTCTGACGTTTTGTGATTAAAATTTTATCTCTCAGTTCAGAAAGAATCATTCAAGTTAAAGAATTTAAAAATTTTATTGAAAAACTGTTTAAAAAGTTTTTTTCTTTTTTCTCAGTAAAAAGCGCTGCTATAAAAATAAAAACCATCAAATGTCGGTTCAGCTGGTAATAAATCATCAGAGCACAGGACAAACATTAAATCAGACATTTTTACACTGAATTTAATAATAATAAAGTATATTTATGTGGTACCTTCTGCAGTTAAAAGTGCTTTATGACCTGCACAAATGCTTCACATGAAAAAGACAGAATCACCATAAAAACAGTGATAATTCCAACACTCGATAATAATAGTTTTAAAAGTTAAAAACAGAATATAAGAATGTATAAAGTCAAGTAAAATAAAACATTTTAGAAGAAGTGCAGCTGTGGATCAACATGTTTCCCTTTAATTTAACGTATTCAGTTGATGTTTTTGTGCAAAATGAAGTTTCTATAACAGGATGTTTTCTTCACGGCTGCAAAACTTTGACTACGTGAGATTAAAAAATGATTTATTAAAGATCATTTAAACTTCTAAACCGTGTCTGTTTGTAAAATGATTTTAGGAAACACTCTGGGTTGGGAAAGGATACAAATCCGGGTTCTCCAAATTTGGGTAAAAAATGGAATCGAATTTTAAATTTTGCATCTTAAAATGTAAACTGGTGGCGATGAAATACATGAGAGCTCGGTCTCGTTTTTTGCTCCTGTGTGCGTCGCCTGTATTTCTGCACCACATCATATTTGACACTGACAATAAATCAAGTGTAAAATATAGGAGGGACATTGATTAGCATTTACATTAGCCAATAGCGCTGTGCGTTACGTTCCCCCGATGTAACGCTGGGAGGGAGAACGGTGCTGTTAGCTCACTTCCTGTTATTTGATAAAAAGAAGTTAGAAGCTGTTGTGCTTCTTTCTCTTCTTCTTCTTCTTTATCACACACATTACGGCACATTACCGCCACTTCCTGTGTCGGAGTGTGAAGTGCTTGAAGTTAGCGTTGCTAGGAAACCAGAGGTGTGTACAATTACAAGATGATTTGGTTCTCTAGTTTGTGGAAAAGCAAGTCGGTTCTTGGACGGTTCACAAGTTGAACCAACAAGTCCCAGCACCAGGTTCCAGGTGGTGGATACTCCTCTGACAGTAAACCGAATGTCTCTGAGTCATCTTGAGTTCTGGGAAACACTAATCGTCATTTTTTGACGGACCAAACAACTAATTGATTAGTGGAGAAAATGATAAACAGATTCAATCAATAAGGAAAATAATTGTTACAGGACACAATTGAAAAATAGGTCCAAACAAGACTGTGGCAGGATTTATTTACCGATTAATCAAAATATATAAAAATATATCCATATTTATATAAAATAACAAATTAATCGACAATGAAAGTAATTGTTGATTTTGAAAATTAAAATCATAAAATTATGAAAACTGCCGTCACAGTGGATCTTGTGTTGTTAATACTTGAAGAACGCCTCAAACTAAAGCAGATAAAGATTTATACTACGTAAACTTCAAGAGTCGTTTGTCTCTGACATTTAAATCTGAATAAAGTTAAAACAAAAAAATCATAATGACTTATTATTATTGGCGTAGCACCAGTTTGAAATGAACTTTGAGTGTCTGTAAACCGAACCCTGAGCTGGACGGCTGAGGTCAGCGGATGTCCAGGCCTCTGCACTCCTGCTTGCGGGACAGTTCTGGGTTTCTGCACCGGTTGTTTCTCTCTTTAGCTCTATAACGGGTTCTCACCCACACCAGGTCGTCCAGATGCAGATCCTCCTGCGCTCTGACCGCGCTGCTGACTTCAAGCTCGGCCTCCGCGTCACCTTCGCACTGAAGGAAGAGCTGCTTCAGGTCGGCGGTCAGGTCGACCACAGGCTGGCGTCGCTGCTGTGGAGACGCCGCTGTCTTCTGGGTCACTGACCGCGTCGACGCCTCCTGAGCCTGAAACTGGCGAACGACGGCCAACATGGTTTTGTACTGATTCATTCTGGACTGATCGAATTTGAGGAGCAGCTTCAGTTTTCCTGTCCTCAGCTGGTGGACCAGATGGTGGACCAACGTCCCCTCGAACAACCTGGACAACATCACAAGGACAAGATGGAGATTTAAAGATGGGGTAGGCAACATTTCTTTAGTGTCACTGAGAAATCATTTCATAAAAACCTTCCAGCATTTTGTAAATCAAGTGGCCTGAGAAAGAACTAGACTTCAGCACCTCCTATTGGCTGACTGCTGATGTCTGTGTCTCTGGTGGGGAGGAGCTCAGGACGGAGAAAATGAAACCTAACTCAGATGAGACTCAACAATCAACCGTTTTTAAGCTGTTTTCAACCTGAAATTTTCAACCCTTATTCCCCACGTTTCTGTGTCTAAGTGGCAGTTTTTGAATTTGGTCCAGTATTGAGCGAGACGGCAGCAGACGTGGAACTGAACCGCAGGGGAATCCTTCTGTGCATCCACGAAAACGTGGTGCAGGTTTTCCAGCACTGTTTTGTTTTTCTGATTCATTGTTCTCACCAAACCCACCAGACTCCATTTACATAAAACAGCAACTTTATCATCTTAAACACTCTTCATTAATATTCAACAAAAACAAAAATATCTAGATGGATTAAAAGCACTACAGGTAGTTATTATAAATATAGTATTTGGGGGTGAACTCATGTGTCTGGGTGTAGTTCGGTCCTGTGGAGACTCACCGAGCGATCTGTGGTTCAGGTAGCGGGAAGCTGAGCAGCTGGTTCAGTTGGATGCTGGCCTTCAGGCAGGTCTGCCATTGGTTGAAGGCGTAAGCCACGCCCAAATCTGGCTTTTGTTTTAAATGTTGGTTCTGAGTCTGCAGAGCTGCAAAACACACACACACACAAATTACATCACATTTTATATGTATTCATATATTTTGTCCTGTTTAATCTTTCATGTTGTTTCTCATCTTTTATGTTGTTTTTCGTCCAGTTTCGTCTTTTTCATCTTAGTCTTGTTCCGTCTTTTTTTCTTGTTATGTTTTTATGTTGTTTTTCATTTTGTTACATCTTTTGCATAATTAATCATTACGTTTATTTTGTCTTGTTATGTCTGTCAGTTGTGATATGCACTCAACACACCAAGAAATCATCTTTTCTGTGTGTTACTGTTCATTCAGACTGAAATGTGTCTTAATGTTTGGAAGGGGACAGAGTGATGAAAAATAAAAAGAATCAGTAATTCCCCTCAGATGCATTAAAACTAAAGTAACAGCCCGATTTGAAAATGTTAGAATGAACAGATATTTGTCTAAAAATGTCAGAAGAAGAAAGACTAAAGTACAGATACCTAAGAACTCTACTTAAGTACAGAAACAAAGTATTTGTACTTAGTTACTTTCCACCTGTGGTCATGTGTTTGTGTTTACCTGCTCTGTGTCTCAGTGCGTCTCCATTACTCAGTCCCAGCAGCAGCGCCTTCAGCAGACTCTCGTCTGGAGGAGGCTTCGCTCTCTGCAGCCAGTAGCAGGTGACGGCCAGCGGGAGGCGCAGCTGAGGCGGCAGGACGCTCAGAGAGGCTTCAGTCACCCCCAGAGCCTCCATCAAGACCTGCAGACGCTGTGAGGGCTCCACCTGGGGCAAATATACAGGAAGGAGTCAATGTGGAATATTTATCTTCACATTTAAAGATTAATGAAACAATCAGTCACAGTGCAGCTTAGATCAACATTTGTCTGTTAACAGGTTTAACAGGTGAACAAGGACATTTAGACTAACGACACCTGGTGATTCAGTATAAATGGTGTCTGGTCTCTGTCGTGGCTCATTGATGCACTTGGACAGGAGAGTGATTAACCTTAATTTAGTAAAATATCGTTAACGCTCAGGCTAAGTCATAGAATAATTATCAGGCAGGTCTTTGTCAAACTTGTTAAAGTCGTTATTCAAAAACACATCAAACTGCACTGATGTTTATCTCAGTTTTGGTGAAGTGTTTGACTGTGACAGCTACATTTGGCCATCGTTGCTAACTTATGTTGCTAAGTTTGACTGTATATTAACAGCTTCATTTGGTTGAATTAGCTAAGTTGCACTGCAACAGACACGTTCGCTTGTCTTAGCTAACTTCAGTAGCTGTGTCTGACTGTACTAGCTATGTTTCAGTATAACTAAATTTGACTGTAACAGCTACATTTGGCCGTGTTGTTAGCCAACTCATTTATTAGCTAAGTTTGACTTTAATAGCTATGTTTGATTGTATTAGCTAACTTCTGAATTAGTTTGACTGTGATAATAACTAAGTTTGAGTATATCAGCTTAAAACATTCCTGAAAAACTGCACTTAAAATGTTACTATGCAGAGATGGTGCTTAAATTTTACACTTAAAATGTTATGTTGCATCAACATTCCTGCAACTTAGTAGGGAAGTTTCATGCGGTAATATAATGACTTTGTCACAACATCTCTAAAAAGTGGTGGAAACATTATCACATCATACCGGCAACATTTAAAATAACATGTTGACTCTGGTCAATGTCACATTTCAACCACGTTCCTGAAACGACTTTATGTTATTATTGGTAGTGAAAGTGATGCAGCTCCTGCTCATATTGTGTCGTTGAAAGGAAAATCGTATGTTGATAAATCAAGAGTTGTTGTGTTTCACAGGAAGCATCTGTGCAAAATATGATGATGCACTTGTGGCAGTTTGGATAAAACCCCAAAGGCTTCACCTTGTCCAGTGAATCGAGGGTCAGCTGCCGAGTGACCTGAGTGAAGACGGGTTGGACTGGGATCAGCGTCACCTTGTGGCCGTCTCTGTCACACTCGTTCACCTGAAGCTGGCTGCCTTTGCCCAGGAGCAGCCCGTACATCACCTGGCGGAGCGGTCTGGACAACAGGTAACTGCTGGGCATGCTGGCGTCTTCCACAGATAAGCTGAGGCTCATCCTCTGCAGCAGCAGCACGTCCAGGATGTCCGAGCTCAGCCGGGCCTGCATCAGCGGCACCCGGATCCAGTCCGGGACAAGAGCCGCCACCTCCAGAAAATAAAAAGATATATTTATGAAAATACTTGACATTTTCCTCTACATTTATCTAATGGCTGTAATTACTGGACTGTTTCCAAATTAAGAGTTTACCAATACCACAAATCAATAAATTCATTAATGATGCATAAGCATGCAGCAGGCTGCAGCATTATGATTTATTTCTTCAGTTAAGTGATTAAAGCTGGTGTAAGCAGTTTATTTTTGGCATCGAACAGCGACTGCCCTCATCTCAGCAAGTAGGCACCTTACGCCTTTCAAGTTCTTTCACTTTTAATGGACTATACAAAAACAAAAATCACAACTTTTTTTTGTAATTTTCACTTGATGTCGCGTTTCATTGAAAAATTGCCTAAAACACTGCAACATGCATCAGAATTTTTTCGAAAAGTTGTCATGAAATCAGTGTTTTAGGCTGCAACAATCCCTAAAAAAGCCCAAGAAATCCAGGAAGGACTATTCGATCATTTAGTTTATTAAATATCAGAAAACAGCCATCACAAGTTCTCACAGTCCAAGGTGAGTTCTCACTGACTAGACTGGGCCTAAACTTACCTCTTCCACTGGATATGGAGGAGCGGTTCCATGGATGAAGAACCTCTTCAGGGAGCTGGGAGGGAGCTGGTACTCCTCCATCCCCAGATTCAAGGCCTCGATCAGCTCTTTCTTTCTCTTCTTACTCAGCTCTCCCATCAGTCCCAGCACCGCCTCGAAGGCCTCCTGAGGCTGACGGAAGGACTTCAGCCAGCAGAGCAGCCCCTCCAGACGGCTTGGCCTCCCGCTGCTTTTCGGGCAGAACTGAGTCCACTTGATGGGCTGATGGGATTCCATCCTCTGCAGATTCACGTAGTCATTCCCGGCCAAGGCGGCAAAGGTGGGCAGGAGGTGGCGCTCGATGTTGAAATAGATGCAGAAGCTGGAGGTGTTGTATTTCTTGCAGGGGATGTAGCTCTTTGAGCCGCTCTGCTGCACCTCCTTCCACTGGAAATGACTGAGGGGCAGCAGCCCCCCCGGGAGGTCGAAGACATAGAAGTCGCTGTCTTTGGAAAGCACCGGGCACTGCCACTCTTTGGCCAGGGCGGCAAGTTCCTGGTCAGCCTCTGCGTAGCACTGAGCCACTGGGACCTCCAGCCGGGCCAGCGTTTGTTTGAACACTATATTGGCGAGCTGTGGCAGGATGTCCTCCTGCCCGCCGCCCACCGCTGCGTTACCGGCTCTCTGGAGCCGATCCTCAGTACGTAGCGCTATGGTTTCGAGCTTCTTGTCGGTGTAGTCCATGCCTCCGTCCATCACCACGTACGGTGCCACCCGACAGTCTCTGAGGGCTGTGATGAACTTCTCAATCAGGTCCTCAAACGCAGCATACTCCCCGCCGTGATTCTGGTCCAGACCTGAACAATCAACCAAAGAAAACACAATGAACACACTGAACACCACATTACTAACAGACACACACACACTGTGCTCATTACCCAGTTTAACTGAGTCGGGACGTGTGGTGAAGACAGAGACACCTGGAGGTGAGGTGAGGAAAAGCCTGATCTGAACCTGACTGGTGCTTTATTACTGGACTTCTGTGTCATGGATCACCTATAATCATCGTGTTTGAGAGAGACGGTTTACAAAGATGCCTGGAAGCAGAACTCCTGAGGTCAAAGACTGATGATCAGCTTTGTTAAGTTCATCAAATGTCTCTGACAGTCTCCTGTTCACATCGTCTTCAACTTCAACCACCTGAGGATTTTATTGGCCACTCTCAGGAGAGTTTGGAGAGTCTGCTTTGTCCACGTTCTTCACCTCCACTGTGGAGGCAGCCGCTCCGTGTTTTGGCAAGTTTTATCTTTTGTGGCTACAACTCTAAGGTGTGTTTGGCCCTAAACAGAGGTAAACACAGAGCGGCCATCTTTCACTGGAGACAGTCTGTGCAGCAGTGATCAGGGTTGGACGCCATATCGACATCCCGCCCGTGTAGGGTTGGGTACCGAACTCTGTACTTTTAAGGGTACCAACCAAATGATGTCGGTACCGAGTGCCAGTTCACATTAAATCAACTGGTGCCAAATTTCAGTCCCGGGGTGAGAGAGTAATAAAGAGTATAGAGGAGAAGAGAAAGAGAGAAGCGAGCTGCAGCTTGTTTAACTCACAGATCAGAGTGTGAGAGTCAGAGCGAGCTGATAACAATTTTATTAACACAGTATTATTATATTTGTTTATGAACATGTTATCAGTGATCCTCAGTGTTGGTCTCACATCTATAAAACCCAAAATGTTCTTGTGACACTGACACAGCAAACTACTGTAAGAGGTTTAATAATTAATAGAAGAAGAAGACATACTTTATTAATCCTGAGGGGAAATCTTTCATTTTTCACTCTGATGTAACTTTTTTTTAATACACACACACCTGAAATACACACATGCACACAAACAGACATGCAGGGGAGAGATGTCAGAGCAAGAGGACTGCAGCACACACACACACACACACACACACACACACTCTACACACACACACACACACACACACATACACACATACACACACATATACAAAGTTTG
>JAJHUR010136576.1:0-37867 GCA_027495735.1 Lutjanus campechanus
GTCATATTATGAGGACGTTGTGTGTATGAGTGTGCGTTTCCAAAGGAGAACCACAGGAGAAAAAAAGTTTTGTTTTAGGTGTGTGTGCTTGTGTCAGAAAGCAGTGTGTGCGACTGAAATAAATAGCTGATACTGTACTCCTTTATGTGTGTGTGTGTATGTGCAAGTGTGCAAGGGTACGACCGCACACACTCTTCCTCACAAGTATCCCAGACTGCCCTGCTAGTGAAAGAGAAAGTGCCTGCTCACTTTTGCTGTATGCAGCACAAGTGTGTGTGCGTGTGTGTGTGTGTGTGTGTGTGTGTGTGTGTGTGTGTGTGTGTGTGCAAGCATTATGTTTAGATGATACGAGTCATAGGATTTTAAAATGACGCATCTCTGTATTACTCAGTGTGTTTACTGGCAAACCACATCTCTAAATATAGCTCTCTTACAGACACACATGCACCGACACGCCTTGGGCTGGATGTGCGGCATGGTGGGAAAAACCATTAGAGCACCTTTGGGCAAACATCATGCCACCGCTCCGTGACCACATGGGTGGGTGGCGAGGGTGCTTGGGTTCATTAACACACAGGGGCAAAAAATATGAAGGGACACACACGGAGACAAACACGTTCACGCACATATACAGTGGGTACAGACAGTGAGACAGAAGCCGCTTGTGTGAGCAAACATCACATCATCACCACCTGACTGTAGCATCACACCAGACAGTCCACCATTGGCTTAACCCAAATGTAAACCCACTGGTTCATGGACTTACATTTTGAAGCCTGAAATTTTGCATTATGGGGGCCACCATTTTGTTTTTGTTTTTTTGGAGTCGGAAGTGATCATATTTGGAAGAGGTAGACAGGCCTTAAAGCATACCCTGCTTTATCGTCTATTTTACTCTACACGGGACAATAATTAAATGAACATTGTGTATTCACCATATTCACATGGCGGCCATTTTCCTCTGATCTCGGGGTGGGAAGCTCGTAGGGAACCTGACAAATCGTCATAATTTCTGAAAAGACTGTGGATAGTGAAAATCTGGAGGGACCCAGCGTCCATCCAGATTTTCACTATCCATCGTCTTTTCAGGTGCTGATTGAGGAAACCATGAAATGATGACAATTTGCTAGACTTCCTGCGTTTATATGACTTTCAACCTGAAACACAGACATACGATGTTTGAGCTTCTCACTTTGAGTGTTATGTCAGAGGAAAAATGGCCGCCATGTGAATATGGTGAACTGAAGAAGACTTGAAACGAGCGATTGAGGCCATAAACTCATTAAGCAAATGTTTACTGAGTCAGCTCTGTTTACCAGTAGGGTCATTTTCTCATTAGCTTACAAAGAATCCGATTTCTTTTTGCAACCAGTGCAGTCACCCCCTGCTGGCCATTAGAGAGAATGCAGTTTTCACTTGTCCAACCCAAAAGCTGTGAAATTACAAGTTTATAAGTGCTACTCTTGTTTATTAATGAATGTACTGTATCTTCCAACTCCCCTTGTATTCTTATCGCAAACCTTTGCTATCATAGCAACCAGAAGAAACTGTATTCACTCTGAATATATGCCAATGAAGTGTTTAATACGACTGTTCACTCAACTGGAAGAGATGTTTGGTTTTTTTTGTCCACAAACAATGTTTTTTGGCTGACCCCTTAAAATACAGAATAAATATGCAATCCAACCCCCAATCGAAAGCCAGATGTGTCCAGAAATGGACTCTGTGGTTATTTTTAACCTGCACTGAACCATTTTCAAGTAATAAACTCAGTTTGTCTTGGTTGGAGGATTTCTAAGAGTGAACCTGAGGGAGAATGCGACTGAGGCTTTGATATCAGGACTCTTTGAGGGGTGTGTGTTTGTGGAGGGAAAGTCTCCTTATTGTTCAGCGCCACAGGTGGATGCTGCTGAGAAGAAGCCTGATGGTGTGTTTTTTTTTTCTTCAAATCTTCAACTGATGTGAGCTCCTCAGATCATCAGGACAAGGCGACACCAGGCAGGAAGCACTGTGTTCTCTGTTGCCCTGAAGAAGACAAACTGAGTGCAGATCTTGTCCCTCCACATATAATGTCATATCATCTCTGCCTCACAGAGTGGCTGCTGAGGACCAAAGGACTGGAGAACTGAATTTCAGCCATGCCAGGGACATGATACACTGTAAAAATCAACTATTTGTTTGAACTAAGTTAGTTAAGTTAACTATTATTCATATTCATGAAAAATTAAACACAATTTTATTCCTTTTAAGGAAAGGTGTGAATACACTGCCCTATATTTTAATGGAAATCAATAAATTCAATAATTTATGTATATGTGTGAAATGATCCTCTGATGTTTACATGAAAGGTTTTGAACCATTAAACCGAGGTATATAAAATGAGGTGAAAATAGACTGAAAACAGCTACTACAAAAAAAAAAAAAAAGGATTTAAGATGTATACACAGTAGTACACACGCATAAAGAAAAGGAACTTTTCAGTCCATGCTGTAAGAATGTTGCTGCCCATTATTCGCTATTCAGCTACTGAAAGCTGAACATGCATAAAACATGAAGCTATTTGTTATGAATAAATGGCTGCATAATTATTACGCACAGCCATGATAGCAATCTCATTCATCTGTATTAAAGGACCCACCTACACACACTACATTCACCATCAATGTGTTTAAATTTTCGTAATGTATACAAGTTCATGTTCATTTTTCTTTCATGTTGAAATTATATTATTAGGGTGGGGGGGCAGATTATTTTTCACATTTGTAGGTTGTGTATATTTTACTTGTGCTGAGTATTTATGAATGTCATCCATCTCAGTGGAGGTCTAATGAGGCCTTTACTTCTTTACATCTTCACACTTCACATACACAAGAGAAGGAGTGAGTGTGATTTATGTGCTAAATAAGGACCTACCCTCCTGTGGTAGTCAATGTTGGACATTCAGAAGACGCCATAAAAATTTTCATTCCGCCTCCTCAGGGGACGTGATTTCAAAGTGCAACAAGATATTCAGAAGATCTTTACTTAACTTTAGCTCTTTTTTTTGTTTTTTGTTTTTGGTTTTATGGTAGTTTAGCTAACCTGTATGAATGGGAAGCCAGTAAACGTTGCTCTCATTTAAAACAGTTTTTGAATCAGCCTTTGCAAAACAGATAAATGCTAAGTGGTGTATACTGAGATCAAGCTTGATTTGGACACACAGCATGGCATGAAGATGGTGTAAAATATGCATTTGTGAGCCTGTACTTATACTATGATGATTAATAGGTCATGTTTACCACGTGCACTAGCTTAATTTAGCTTGTTAGCGTGCTAACTATTGCTAATTAGAATCAAACAGAAAGTATTTGAGGCAGGTATTTGGCATGGACACATTAAGAGCGTAAACAATTACTTTAACAATTATTCCACACAATATAATACTGAGATATTTCAGGCTTGACAGAAATGGTAACGACAGATTGGCATCTAGCACTGAGCTTGCAGATTACGCCTTGCAAGCATGAAGGAGAACCTATGGTGGTCGTGAAACAAAGGCAGTATCTAGAGCTAGCGTTTGGTTTGCTTGCTCTGGGTTATTGTGCAAACATGGCATTACAATATAGAATAGAAATACTTTATTAATCCCCATGGGGAAATTCATTAATATGATATTAATATGGCCCTCTGTAGATATAAATGCCTCATTCTACAGTAAGAAAAACATGATTCTTATTTTCAAGTTTTAGATTTTACGCTAATGAAAACATACTTATGAATATCATAGTCCTCACGAATTCCCATAAATCTTACACACTGGACCTTTAACAGTTCCTCCAGAAACCCCTCAAGCAGGCAAGGTTCCTTGAGTTGAGGCTTTTGTAATTCGAAGAGCGCAGGTTCGAATGATCTCTCATGTGTTCATTTACTCTCCACTTCACAGGGTCCCACTGGAGAGCTCTCTGGGTTTAATAGTCACTGACACCACGCAACTGATTCTGACTTGCACTTATATGTCCAACGTATACAAGAGCGCACACTTGACCCGCTCACTGCGGCTGCTACTATCAGCTCTCACTATCAGTTCCCCTTGCTCGCACACACAGTCAAGATCTCCTTCTCAGTGCTCACCTCCCATAGTTTCTGATAATCTCCACCTCCTCATGCTGCTCTCTCGGCTGAGACATAAAAACTCAAGCTGATTCAGTAAATGAAACACAGATGTCATATCTTCTAAAGGTGCTGCCCTCCAATTTCATGCTAAAACGCTTTTGCCGGCATATTAAAAATGTTGTTCTTCCCAATCTGTTTTGCTTGATAACTGAGATCCGCCGAGAGGGGGGACAAGGTTGATTTCTGTAGCCGCATTAAGAGAGAGAGCAGCAGTATCACGGCTCATCAGTTCTGGTCATAAAGCAGCAGCGCTGGTATTTTTAGCCGGAGGATTCACTCTGTGGACGCTCAGAGATAGGAGCTGGGGTGGTGAATATTGACCCTGTCCTCCTGAGCCTCATTGCCGCTCAGATAAACGTCCTTAACTACCAGTTGGCTGTGTCTGCCTGTTTTTTTCCCCCCTCCACACCTTATCTCTTCACCGTTTCCTTGTTCCTGTTTCTATCTCAGCTACATCTTCATCCACCAATTCTGCTTTTGTTTCCATGTGACTGTGATACCAGTGAAATGCAAATCTGGTGTATTGTTTTCATACTGTGGGCTGAATGTCAGAAAACAAAACATTCTTGCTGCTAATGATGCACATATTTATTTCATGATTCCATCTGAATGTAAAAACAGCAAAATTCTGTCACACTGTATTTTACAGTACACCAATACAACATAGTAAGTCATACTTTAAATAAAAAAAAAATCTTTCTTTGTTAGACTTATTAAACTAGGACTTATTAAACTAGGTGTGAAATAATACATTTTAGTTTACAGTACAGTTCTGTTGTAACATGTCCTTTATAACCCTCTTATAAAGTCTCATAAGGGTCCATAAGTGGGAATTAACAGCTATAGTTTACAGTACAGCTCTGTTGTAATGTGTGCTTAATTACATCTAATAAACTCTAATAAGGGTCTAAGAGTGGGAAATTATACACTTTAGTTTACAGTCAAATTTTGTTGTAATGTGTCCCTTTATTACCCTCTAATAAAGTCTAACAAGGGTTTAATAATGGGTCTAATACTGTCTAACACAGAACATATTATTTCTAGTTTTTGTCAAATTTGATACAAAGTACAGTTTCTTGTCTTATTAGTTTCCTGTGAAGTAAAGTGCGACCAAAAGTTCTCTAATGCACCAACTAATGGGCAAAAATATGTTCCCAAAAAATAATCCAAACCACTGAGGACATCATTATATATGACAAACGCATTTCCCTCATTATTTTTATGTAATTTTTTTAAACACAAACCCTGAAGGGAACATGGCGCAGACACAGGCTAAATCTCATCTCCGTCCATCTCACATAGAAATTAACCCGTATTGATTTTAATCCCCCAGTAAATACACAGCACCTGCAGCTGTACAAATCACATTATTCAGACAGATTTAACTGTGAAACAGGAACATCCGGTGGGGCCCACACACACATCACCAATCAATGTGTTCACTGAGCAGATTAGAGGAGGATATATTATCCGAACTCATCATAGATTATGCTACAATTGAACTGAAAGTGAAACTCTCAGCTCATGCTCTTAGTGTGACAAGTCATTATTGATTTCTGGTGAAACTTGATCGTCTGGCTTGTACACAAGTGTGCCGGGAATATGAGCATCGTTACATTCCCACAGGCAGGAAACGTCCTGAGGAGCTAGAAGGACAGAGACTCAGTGGACGAGTATGAAAGCTATTTTAGGAGGACATGCAGGTGTTTTCCAAGAACTTATTTCTCTATTAAAATTCATGTGACTCAGTAACCTGTCCTGTCATTACCCTATGTAGTAAAAATGAGAAATGACTGTGGGTGTTGACAGTTTGATAGAAAGCAGGCTCGTAGGCTTATACAAGGGCACATTACAGTCAAATGTTGACTGTACTTTCTTACAAGTGACCTTGTTATTCATTTCAATTTTATTAAAAGAAATATTAATATATATAACAAGTATGAACTTCTTGTTTACATCGCCTGAGTCTAAAGTAATGGTTTAATATTTTGCTCAATACTGTTATTCACTTCCTGGCTGAGCTTTAGATAAGATTGACACGATTCTCATGTTTGTTTGTTAAATGAAGCTATGGCACCATGACAATTGTTCCAGTGGTCCGCTGCTCCGAAACACCAATGGTCAGAAAAATGTCCTATTGGGCCAAAAGCCCATTTGTCCAACAGCCTGTTATCTTAAAAACAAAGCCCATTGCTCCAGAGGAGAAAGAGGCGACAGTATAGGGTAAGGTCTTATGGTCACATTTCTTCAAAAATTCATACACACATAACCACAACCCTAACCCAAAAACTGAGGTGAAACTCTTGTGAAGTTAGCTAGTTAGCTACCTTTATATGCAACTGTTGTGATCCTGCATTGGATGGTGCTCGAATCATATATCTGCATACAGCAAGGACAAGGTGGAAAGCTGATTTTCAAAGCTGACACCGTTTTGAAACGAATGCAAGTCAATCACACGTCTCAAAATGAGAAATAATCAGTTCCGTTAGACAGCAGAGGAAGGGAATAAATTGAATTTATCAGGTTGAACGATGCACTGTGGGGGTGTGTTATGTCATCTGAAAGCACTCATTAGAGCAGTAGAAAGTACAATAGGAGTTTAGCGCGGCGCGCAGAAGGCAGTGTGAGGCAGCCACCAGTCAATGCTCTGCCCCTGCGAGGCCAATTAACACTCTGCTCCTCTCAGTACAGCTGAACATTAAATATTGATCCTTCCATCACTGTTCACATTAATTTGCGTCTTCAGGGGGAGTTTCTTACCCTTTTCCACCTCTCTCCGTCTCTGTCTGCGTCTACTGCGCTCGAGTAAATCATAGGATACAATATGACTGCCCCAAGTTATAATTAAAGGTGGAATGAAGCCAGCTGCAGATAAATGATGATTTAGAGAGGGCAGAAAGCATGGGTTGTGTAATTTGTTGTGAGGTAATATATTATCGAGACCATGTTATAGTTGGAGTAACAGTTCTCCCTTATTCCCTTCTTTATAAAACAAGTGTTTGTGGGACACTTGGAGGTAACCAGTGAGCCCTAAACTAATAATACAATTATTACAATCACAATATTACAATAAAATTAACCATCTCATTATGATTGGGCTGCATCATTTATTTTTCTTGCAGGGAAACACATAGCTTATGAATCAAAATTTGAGAAAGCCAATATGATTACTTATATGTCATTATACAGCACCACCACCATGTGGTCATAACGCATTAATACACTGTATTTAAAAAACAGAAAGAAAAAAGTTGAGAAGAGTCATAGTTTCAAGGCAGCTGCCTTCACTAGATTTTTGAGTTTTGAATCAAGCTTAAGTTTTGAAATAAACTAAACAAAGTTTTGCCGACCTACAATCTTTGGTTGAGATAATTTACTTTTCTTCTTTAGACAAACTTTATTTCAAATTGTATTTCAAAAACTGATCACAGTGAGCTGTGAACCAGATTTGTCATTATTTGGGTGCTTGAAAATTAAATGGTTGCAAATATATTTCTAAAACTCAAAGATTCAAGTTTATCTGAAGAAGAAAAGTAAATAATCTCAACTAAACATTATTAATTGGTAAAACTTGGTAAAAAGTTCCGCATTTGAGTTGGGCTCAAAACTCAAAAAAAGAAAAAAGAAAGAAAACAAGAAAAACAAAGACATAACACTTGCAAAATCATATTTATTTTAAAATGTATTTTCACACTACATCTGATATCTTAATCACTTGAAATTATACACAAAAGAATCAGCAGGAAGAAAACACCAGTCGTATTTACACAAGAGCAGATTTACAGTCAAATTTCAAAATAAGATACAACTACAATTAGAAGGATAATTAAGATTTTACGCAGCCTATCTCATTTATTATCAATTAGGAATACTTACAACTCACATTGTGTCTTTTTTGGGATAACTGATTCAGAAATTCAAGTGCAAGTCAATGGGACTGAAAACCAATTTCTGTAACTAAACTCTTTCGGTCTTGTGTATTAAACTATGTTGTGAGACAACGGGGGGAAAACTGATTAAAAGTTACAAAAAAATTTGATTTTTCAGTGCAATTATTTTAGTCCCATTGACTTTATATCTACCTCCCATATCCAAACCAGAGATGTATTTTTTTTTTCCCACAAAGAATTTAAAGGATACTGTAGCTCATGATAAAATGGTTACCTCAGGGATAGTCCACATTTATCAGGCAGTGATTCTACAGTCACTACCCACAGTTTAGGATTTATTACAGGCACTGATAATAATACACCTCTTCTTATGGAGAAATCCATCCCATATATTCTGTGCAGTCCATCGCCTATGACACTAGGATATCAGAGGCATTAGATGGAAATAAGTTCAAAATCTCTGATTGATAAGGAAGACACAACAGCAAAATCACAAAAATCAATGCAAAAATAAATAAATAGTATTTTAGACTCACATTGAAAAGATTGAATTGTTTGGTTAACTGCAGCACATGTGCAGTTTACAGACACTAAGACAGCAGAGGTGAACAGTACTGTACACGGAGAACAGACTGAGAACTTATGATAACATTTGGATTGAGAAAACACACACATGCACACATCTTTCAGGAACAGATGCTCTCACAAAGTGTCATATCCCATGACTTGGGAGTTAAAAGGTGCTTGATTCCATCAACATGAATGATTTACATCTATACAGCTATACGACTCAAGCAAAGGTTTCCTAAAATCACTCGCTGCTTTAGAAGTGTTGCACAGCCAGAGAGATTAAGTGGGTAACCTTTTCATTGGAAGAAGGAAAAACCTGAAAGTGAGAGACTGTTTTGCCAGAGACCTGCAGGTCAGAGAAGCCAGAAGGGAGCATAAAGGAAAGTAAAACCATCCATCAGAGGAAACTAAAACACCACTTAAGGCTACAAACAGTCTGAGTATTAACCAGAGAATACAGACACCAAACACGCAGCTGCTATTTGTGACTGCTGAGAACACATCACTGACTAAAATACTGAAGCTTTTTGGGAAACACTGAGACGCCTCTATATTTTAATCTGGATGCAACAGCTACTCTGCCTGGTGTTAAAAAGTCAATTTACAGATATAAGCAGGGTGTTATCTGTAAATCGGTAGGGATAACTATTTTTCTCTTTTTTTGAAAAGCTCGGACAACTGCAAAGCTAAGACCCCAATCTGACTTTCTGACATCTGTTTTACCCATAGACTGTATATAGAAGTGGACGGAGCCTTCGTGACGTCACCCATTGGTTTCTGAACACCCGTTCTGAAGCCTCGAGTTTCAGATTTGGCCAGTGCCATTTTCACAGTTTTGAAACCAGATGTGAATATGATTGGTTGAGACAGTGGAGCAGGCCGGGACCATAGGCGAGGATAGACGGTATAGTCTATGGCGAGTGAGTGAGTGGCATTACCATAGGGCACTACGCCTGTCAATCACGAAACCACGCCCCTAATTATACAGAACTTTAAGCCTTAATATAAAATCAACGAATGACTTATATGAAAATTCAAGTCTGGTTCAGTGAATATGGTGGGGGATATTAGCGATAGAGACCAAAATCATTTTTTGACACGGGCTATAAATATGTTTATTTCAGGTGTAAAGTTTGGCATTTTAGAACGGGTATCAATGGGACCGGCTTCTTTTTGCAACCAGCTCGCACGCCCCCTGCTGGTTTTCGGTGAGAATATAGCGTTACTGCACTTCCGCATTGGCTTCATTTTTCAGAGCTGGAAGCTCCGTCCACTTCTATATACAGTTTATGGTTTTACCATCTACAAAATCATTATACCACAGAGCTTACAAAAAAAACAACATATCAACATTGAAAACTGTGGTAAAAATATCTACTGCAGTGACTATGCGGTAGCTAGTCAAGGCTAGCCAGTGAAAGCTAATTCACCCACGTTTTCCTGTCACTATATCACAGTAGCTAAATAGGATCAGAATAGGGAAGGGGGGAGTTTAGCTAGTCCTACTAAAAGCTAACTAGCCTAGCTTAGCAGAGTACCAGTAACTTCCTGTCTTAGCATCTAAAATGAGAGGAATTAACATAATTTGAATGTGGCTATGTTACCTTTAATCATATATTTAATGGTATTAAATCATACAGTGTTTCCCAAGGTTGAGAATTTACTTGTGGTGGTGGGTGGCATGGTGTGAGACGACGCGATGTTAGCTAGCTAGCATGTAGTTAGTGTGTTTCCTGTTTCTTGCATTTAAAATCTTAGCAATTGAGTTTGTCAGGGCCTAATAAAGAAAAAAAAGTAACACCAGTTAAACTAGTTAGTCCTGCTAAAAGCGAGCTAACTAGCTTAGCTGGTAACTGCTGTCTGTGCATCTGAAACTAGAGGAATCTAAATGATTTGATGTGGTTAAAATACCCTTCAATCAAATATTTAACATTATTAAATTATAGACAATGTGGCGTGCAATGACGTGACGTTAATTAGGTAATGTGCTAGCTACTTGGCAAGTTTCCTACCTGTTGCCTCCATTTAAAAGAAATTTGCATAATTTGATGTGGTTAAGCTACCTTTAAATCATACATTCAATGCAATTAACAGTGTTTGCCAAAGGTTGAATTTACTTGGTGACAAGGTGTGTGATAGTACGACATTAGCTAGCTAGCATACTAGCTGGCAGATTTCCTACCTGATTCCTGTATATAAAATCTCAGCAACTGACTTTTTATACCACCACAAGTAAGTCAGCAGCTAAATCAAATCATAGTACTTAGCTAACATTGTGCAAATGGACAAGAGAACTAGAGGAAACTTTTTGTTTGTTGTCACTGCATACAACCTATTTTACTAAGTAGCTCTCAAAGTTCAGTTTGTAGGAATATACTGTAGTTGTTATAATAACAGTCAGCATTTAGTTTAATGGACACTGACTTCACACTGACTACTTGAGGAAATACAGAAGTTTGAAGTGACCCTGTCAAAGGAGCGCAGTATGTTTTATATAGAGGCCTCTTACGTTCCACTGGTGGGTTTGGCAGTAACAGCTGAAGAATAAGACCATCGCAGTTTCAGTAGTTATTTGGTCCTTGGTTACAGAGAACACGCGCAAATGAGCTGGAGAGCAAAGACACAACCCATCATGTGAACACACAGCATAGACTCACAGTTATAGCTGGTGATCTCCATGTCTTGTCTTGGGACACAGACTCTTTCAGCAATCTTGAGTTTTGACGGACATCAATTTGGTGCGAGGAAGCAAAGCATTTAACCAAAACCTGTTTTGCTCCTGCAAAATTCACTATATGCATAGAAGGTATCCATGTTGTCATAGTGCTGAACTGAGGAAAGGAATGTAGAAAGCACAGCTCCTGGATCAGTTGACACAGAAGTCCATATTTTCACTTTTCTTTTTTTTTTCTGTCACAGCAGTCGGATAGATAGATGCTGTCCATCGCAGCTGTTCAGTCGTCCTTGGAACTCTACTGGAGACGTGAGAGGCTCCGCTGTGAGCTGCCTTGACCTAAAATATCAGTAAGTACTCTCAGCTTGACAGACCGAGAGCAGTCGCATCTAATTAGACTTCCCTGAAACTGATCCCTGTGGAGCATCAGTGACGGATCAGTGTTGTTTAAAGATTTTCAGGCCACTTTGGGTTCCCATCCAACACAAATCATGGGTTGTAGTTGCCTCCCAAATGATTCATTTTGATTGGGTAAACGGTCCTTGATTTCAGGTCTGTTTAGTGATTATGAGGGAGCAGGTGTCAGTGGATTCCTTCCTCCAGAGATCCCTTGGCTTCCCAAATCTTCACTGTGCGGTCACTGACAAAAAAAAAACCACACATACACACAGGAGAACGTTCAACAAAAACAGCTCATAATACACAATACAGGCTTCAGCTTCTGTATGTTTAACAGACTCGTATCACTACAGGCTTTAATGAGAGAAAGAACTGAAACGAGCACATTTTGTGACTCACTCTGAGGCAGTGAACAGTTGGCTGCTGTTGGTGGCCAGCCCGTTGATGGGACTGTCGTGTCCCTGGACCTCACCGAGAGGCGCAAGTGAGTCGACGTGCCAGAGGCGCAGCAGCCCTCCTCTGCATCCACTGAGCAGCACTGGGGAGCCTGGCACCACGCCCAGAGCGCTGACCCAGTCTGCCTGGGCACTGGCAGACTGTGAGAGGAGACAACAGCCAGTTTATTCTGTATGTCAGATCATACTGTTGTTTATTCAGATGATATTAATTGAAATCTGGGAAAAAAAAGCTCTGGTGTCAGATCAGTGTACCTGCAGCAGTTGTTTACTGCCTAAGTCCCACTTCTTGATGTAGTAGTCCCTGGAGCCGCTGTAGAAAACGTCTCCGTGCACGGCTAAAGACTCCACGCTGTCCTGATGGGCGGGATCAAACGTGTGGCCGGAGGTGATGCTACCCTGAGCTCCTTCTGCCACCTCAAACATCTGGACGAACAAACATTTTATTGCACGCAGAAATGGGAATGCATTTACAGCTACGTATGTGTATTGGAGTAGGCTAACATTTTTTTTTAGCTAGCTATGAAAATATGTGACATTCAGCTAGCTAGCAAATGATGTGTTTTATTTATTTATTTTAATTAGGATAAGAAAGCATCCCCATACTGATTAAACTGTATTTAATGTTGAGAGCTTAAAATAATCTTTGTTGGTGCAACCTACAATAAGTGTCTCTTACTTTAATATGACGGTCTTTGGAGCCAGTGAGGACAACATCCAGTCCACTGCCGAATTTGTCAACAGTCAGACACATGACAGGTCCCAAATGGCCCGTAAGCTTCCCCGTGGAAACAAACCTGAAGAAAGAAAGGAAAGAAAGGGAGATTAATTCTGTTCCGTCTGGATGGTTTGTACGACTAAAACTCTAATCTGTTTAAACTTACTTGCGGAGGTCCCACATGCGCACAGCGTTGCCGGCAGCAGCATAGAGGAATGAGCCGGAAGGGTTGAGAGCGATCTGGTTGATCTGACTCTCTCCTGGTGGGATGGACAAACTCCTGACAGAGGAACACGTGTCCCCTGAACCCACCTGGCCCGACGACCTGACATCCACAAAAATACAAAACCCTTATTAGAGGCATTATTCATAGATGATGTTAAACTTCAAATATTTTGGGGAATGATGTTACTTACGTGAGCGTCCGGATACACTTGGCAGAGTCTCGTATGTCCCAGACTTTGATGTAAGCAGTGGAAACAGTGAAGACGAGACTAGAAGTGTATCTGAAATGTAACAACAAAAATTATTTCAACAAAAATTATTTATCAAACGCACCCCATGTACTACTGTTAAATACTACTGCAACTTAACTTGTGTTACTACAAGGTTCCAACACATGTTCACAGACAAAATACTTTGCTTCCAATGTTATTTATTGGATGAAATAAACATCAACCTTTTTCAATCTCTTACAGATGCTCATATTTATTTCAAACTACAGGCACAGTCAATAAATTGTCCTTTAGTAAAAAATTGCTTCACAAGCACTTCAATCAGTTGGGAACTGGCTTTCAAGTATAAGAGAAAATAGTATTCTTAATGCATTTTATTCCATGACTTTCCCAGAACTTTACAGGATCTTATTCCATGGCTCTTCCAGGCCTGGAATATGAGACTTTGAAATTCCATGACTTCTCAGGGTTTTCCATGATATCATACCTGACTGAGACGACACTGCTGGGATGATCTGCCAGAGACATGATCTCCTGACCCGTCACCAAGTTCCAGACTTTACATGTTCGGTCTGAAAAGACAAACACGAAACACATGCTGTTAATGATCACAGGGAGGGTTGATAACGCATCTTAAGGAAATGTTATTTTAAGGGCAATTTGTTTTCAACCTTTGGATCCTGTGAAGAGCAAATCATCTGTGGCGTCTACGCAGAGAACAGGTTTGGTGTGCCCCTCGGCTACGTAGACACACTGAAGTTTGGCCGCACGGCTGTTCTTAGGGGCCGTCACAGGGTTGATCACACCTCTATAAAACACAAGACACAATAAAAGCAAGACACCTTTAATGCTAATGCTTGAATTTTTAAACCTGAGCCTTATTTTTTTATATATTTTGACTAATAGGCAAACAAAAAGTCCAGGAACTGTCCAGTAGACCACCCCACATAATCTTGTGCCCGTCAAAGTACATCCACTGAAAGTGCCTGTTTTTTTTTCCACTGACAGGTTCAGATTGTTATGGAAACGATCCTTACAAAGACAGACCTTTTCAGACAGCTCTTTCCAAGGTGCAGTTGAAGTTGTTATTGTGCTGCTCTCTTCAAAGCCACCAGACTTCTTACACAAACACAGTAAAATTACTCTAAAAAGAGGCACTTCTAGTGGACGTATCACGACCCATCTCCCTCCAAGGATTGTGTTGCAGCCATTGCAGTATTGTGGCTGCCGCAGAGGCGATCTACTGGACCAATTCCAAAATGTTTTGTACCCATTAGTCATTTAAACCCCAAAATATGGACCGGAATTTCTCTTTTAGTTTGTATTTTAAAAGAAACCTAATGGATTTCTATTTAAAAAGCAGACTTTAGAGATAAATTAGGAGATAAACATTACCTATGACCTTCAAACACAGGAGCCTCCTCCAACCTGAATAAGAAAACAAAGTAACATGAAAAATATGTCCATCAAAATACAAAGATGCTCAGCGAAAGAAAAATACAAATACAATAAATAATATAATAAATCAAAACATTTGATTCTCAATGAATAACTGTGCTTAATCACAGGTGAGCAACATACAAAATATTAAACAATAGAGAGTATCTTTTGTTTCTGTGAAAGTTTCAGCAACTATGGGGGTAAAGGAGATATGTCGCCCCTGACAGGCAACAAAATAAAATGTACTGTTACATTGAACAAAACTATAGATTCTTCAGGGTTTTAACATTGTCGGAAACATTTAGAATAATGTAACTCAACAAACTATAAAGCAGAAATCTAGTCATTGTCATGCAGAATTTTACACCTTTATCAATCAGTACCTGCTCATTTTGATATCATATCATACTCTTTGACGGTCTCTCAGCTGAAAGGACTTGAGGACGTTTTAAGTTGAAGGAAAAACCTGAAGTAAAGCATCATTATTGATGATACTTACAGCGATCTGTAGTCGCTGCCTTTAGTTTTAGTCTCTGCTGTGCTCGGCGGAGGTGTGTGGGTTGGTGCTGGGATGTGTGTCGCCGTGGGTCCTTTCTCTTGCGCCCTCCTTCGGCTGAGGGGCGAGCGCTCCAGTTGCCTCCTCTCAGTCCCTGTGGGTGACCTGGATCCAGAACTACAGACAGTGAAAAGAGTCACTTCAGCAGGGTGGAAGGGTGGACTGACTCTTACCAAAACTGCCTCACAACTAATAATGTCCAATATTTTAGAGCTAATAAATACTCAATGATGAACACGTAATAATAATCCGCCCACTAAAATAAATATTCAGTTTTTTTTTAAAAAGAGAGAAATATCTTGGGATGTTTTGTCTACCACAGAGAGATGTTGCCTTCAACACTCACAGTCCAGCTGGTCGGGCAGACAGTGCAGATGGGGAAACAGTTTGCTCCCGGTCAGGGGCTAGACCAAGCGCGTGACCCTGCATGTCTGCCGGCCCTTCCAGACGCTCTGAGAGGGGCAGCAGAGGGGCCGAGAAGTCTCCGGTGGGGGATTCACAGGACAGATCCCCGCTGCTGGCGTACAGCAGCTCCATCTGAGTGGTGGTCCGCCTGCGAGCCTGAAGGACCAGAGGAGTTTGGCTCAATATTCAGCTGACTCACAAGTCAATGGACCCCGTGCATGAATATTCCTCGTTCTATAAATATTTTTTTTTACTTTTACTGTTTACTAAAGCATATTGGACATAGAGTACATGCGTCTACTACGAAACTCTTCTACAGTACCTTGCCTCTCGGTCTGGATTCACCACATAACTTCATTAGATCTGATGCCAGTGTGCTGAAACAAAACCAGACATTTTTAATCAGTTACATCCAACATATGTTAACAAGCTCATGTTAAGCAGATTATAATATATGCCATGTTTGTATGTCAGCATGCTGACAATAGACCTTTTCATGGCAGCCATATTGATATGAAATAGTAGGGTAAACACAGGTGTTTCCAATGATACTAATTAAGGTCCCGTTCCATTTAGTGTAGCAAGCAGAGCCTTTAAACCACAAACCAAACTACTGAGCTAATAAAATTATTACAGGTCTAATGTTTGGACAAAACTGCTAAAATAGAAGAAGTAGAAGCTACTTCTCTATTAAACCACAAGACTGGGCTGAACAATATGTTCAAAAAAAAATCATAATGCATATAAGTCACAACTTTAATGGTAATTTTTGCGTTTAATTTTCACTGAAAATGGGGCTCTTTAGCACCACATTGCTTCATTTCTAAGAGTATATTGTAAGACATTTCACATTTATGAAAAAAAACTGCAGCTCCTGCAACTATATTGCACTTGATTGTATTTTGATTCTGATAATATTTCAATAAATTGTTCAGCCCTCAGCAGGAGAAGCAGTCTGGAGCATTGATGAATTTTTTTGTATTATGCGCTGTACACAGGTGTTTCCACACCCCTGCACAGGACTGCGTGGGCTTGTACAGAGACGGTTTGATCTGACTGGACAACATGCACCTTTATCATCTGTGTTACTGAATGTGGTTTGGTAACGTGAAGCGGCTCCCAGCTCTGCCCAACATGGACCTGAGCAGAGGTCTAATCAGCCAGAATTAAAAACACCTGTGTTGCTGGAACAAAAGACCGCTTCTCTTCAGCACAGGTGTAATTTATAACGTTAACGAAGGCCCACTGAGCCTGCACGAACAATACCAACACACTGCAGCCATAATTAATGTTATCAATTACACCTGTACTTTTCCCACATGAATGATAAATAAACCAACCATTTTTAATCTGAGTGAAGGATAAAAGGTGTTTTTACTGTGTATTTACCTGCCCTCTGTGGCTGGACTGGGGGTGGACTCATCACTGCTGCTGTCATCTCCGTTCTCTGTTGCATAAAACACACACACATTAACACACATGATAGAAAAATAGGATTTCTCTAGTAATTTGCAAAGCACGTGTGTTTTTCCTCCAAGTATCATCTGCTATTAAACTGTATTTTCATGTCCATTCAGAAAGCTACATATTACAGCACAACAACGATTACAGCTTCAGCAGTTCATAACAAGGTCAGGTGTCACCTGGTTTAGTTTAACATAAAGGGAGACAGTTGGGTGTCATTAGTGTAGGGTGATGGGAGCTACAGTGTTGGGAGTATTCATCCTGTATACAGGTAGAATGGAAGAAGCATGAGAGAGAGACAGGACGACAAACACAGAAATGCAAACACAAACTGCTCCTGCAGTCAGCGTGAATTTTTACTGCTATTTAGTTTTAGTGACGACAACCTGAGTAAATGGGACTCGCTAGCAGGTGAGGAAACTTTACATCGTGCAAGTCATGGCAGAGTTACTTTAACTGGTTAGTTTTTAAAAGGAAGCCTGAGGTTTGATGCACACTACAAGATTTCTGAATTAAGTATAAAAAAGAATATATAAAGATCAAAGAGTCATCTTGGGTTGTGAGAAACTATCAAAATAATGACTTTGTATCGCAAAATAATGAGAAACTTTCTCAAAATAATGACTTTGATCTTAAAATAACTAAATGACAACTTTGATGTTCAAAGTAAGAACTTAGTATCTTAGAATAACGTCTTTGATCTCAAAATAACAACTAAGTATTTCAAAATAATGACTTTGATTTTCAAAATAACAACATAGTATCACAAAGTAATTACTTTGATCTCAAAATAACAACTTAGAATCTCAGAATAATAAAAAAAATGACTTTGATCTAAAAAAAAAAGAGTTAATATCTCAAAATAATGACTTAGTATCTTAGAAGCTCCTTAAATTAATGATTTACTACGATCCAGCACTAATATTCAGTCATTATTTCAATAGTTTCTCATTATAATAACTTACAGAACTTTTTCCCATTACACTGGTGAAAATGGGCTTCTATACATAAATTTGAAAAGTAAAATTTAACACTTTGAAATTTTGATCTGTTAGTTAAACTACATATTTGTCTTTAATTGTCTGTAAATTTAGTGGAAATCTTTTACTGTGCATGTACCACGTACGCTCTCTCAAACAGTCACATTGCTATGCATCACATACTCACCTGGTGACAGGTAACCTAACTCTGAGTTCACACCAACACAACAAACAAAGAAAACAATCAAATCAAAATCAAACCCAAAGATGAGAAAATGGCTACTATTTATTTTACAGGCCTGCTTTTCGTTTTTTACAGAAAATTCAATGGAAAAACTACCACTTGTTTGTTTTCTCTTGTAATGAATATTTCCATGACAAATGATCCATAAAAAGAGAACTGAGGCCTTCAAAATAAAATGGAGCCATATGGTGAAAGAAATGATGATTAAAAAGGTGATTGTGTTTGACATGCTCAGAGCGGCGTCGATGTGTTGGTGTTTCCCACCTTGCAGGGCGCTGCCCAGCAGAGCGTCCAGCTCCGGGTTGATCTCAGCTTTCTCCTTCAGCATGTGGAACAGCAGCTGGTTCTGGGTGGCGCTGTTGATCTCCGTCTGCTTCAACCTGCCCTCCATCACCTTCAGCTGGGAGTCTTTCTGAGCCGCCTGCAGACCCTGACAAGGACCACACAGCAGAAAACAGAAATAACTTTACTGATTGTGTGTCTTGTAAACAGACAGACCTAATGATGACTCTGTGTTTTTACATTTAGTAGTCTATGCTGTTGTAATTACTTCCATTTCTCTGTTTGTTCTTTGCTGCTGGGTTGATTTCCTCACTGGACCAATTAGGTTTCATCAAATCTAATCTTATCTAATCTAATTGACTTAATTTAATGAAGTCGCTCCATTTAAAGTCTCATTGAATTCAGTCTCATAAAGGAGCCCTGGCTATGAAAGCAAGCTCACGATGAGCAGACAAATTGCACACAAGTTGGCCCAACAACCAACAGTGTACACCAGCAATCACAGTGCAATCAAACTCATAGAGTGCATTTATTTTGACAGACCTGAGTATCAAACTAATGATAAAAATAAGGAGTTCTTCATGTTATTTTGTAATTGATCTATATTGAATTAACATGCTGGGGCTTAATGACTCATAATAAATCTTACAGGGATAAAAGCAAAGAGTTTATCAGGTTAAATGAGTTGTTTCCAGAATAATACACAAACCTGACTTTACTTGTTGTCAGTGTATGAAAGCAAACAAAGACACACTAATAAAATTAAGACAGAAATAACATTAAGTTAGTGAGGGCAGTAGATACCTTATTGATGGCCATTGTCACGAAATGGTCCAGCAGGAAGCGAGCCTCTGATAAATTACAGGAGCTGATCATGGCAGTAACATCCACTGTGTCTCCTTCCTCCTGTGGTCCAGAATAATAACACATTCAATCAAGTAGCACTGTAAAAGACTTAGTCATAGAACAATGTATCTAACCATTGTGTGTCTTAGCCAATATTTAAAGGAATATTTTGTATCTGTCTGTTAAATATAAAGGTACCACCAAAGGCTGATTAGCTTAGCATTAAGATGGAAAACGAGGAGAAACAGCTGGCCTAGTTCTGTCCAAAAGCAACAAAATGCGACAATCGGCTCTAAAGCTCAACAAAAAGTAGTTCATGCATAGAGATGTTGAAAAATACAACCAGTGCCTGCTAGGTGCTGTGTAGCTAACTGACAAAGCTAATTTATGCTTATGCTTGCTTATACTAATAGCCTTTTTATTAGACATTTTTCCAAGTATGCAGATTTACACCTAGCTACATGTATAGAAGATCGCCAGGCAAGTTTTAATGTATCATTTTGCCTCCTAAAAGTGTAATTTTATAAAGTAAAAGACCCCCTCAAGTGAAAATGACATTTTTAACCTTGTCAGCGTGTCCATGTGGTGTTTTTCATGCGCTGCAAGACATATCGGGTGCAAAATAAGCAGTAATAAACCAGGTGCAGCTATTTAGGGGTAGGAGTAGGAATCGGGGTGTGTGTGGGGTGTGTGGAGAGACCGGGGGCTATTTGCATATTCATGAATCCTTGAATGCTAAATGAAGGCAAAGTTTAGAGCTATATGTAAGCCATTTTAATGAGGTATAAAAGAACATATCAGACACAATTTATTACTTCTTGCAGAGCATTTTATGTTGTTTAAAACATGACTAAATACTACATACTGGTACAGTGACTGTTTTTGATTGAGCAGCTGCACTATAAATGCTTCCTAGCAACCAATGAACACATTATTTAAGTTTTTACAAGTTAATTCTTAAGTTTTAATGATGCAATCAAAATCAGGGAATCAGTTCGATATTAGCTAGAAGGTAAAGCTAGTAGCTACACCAGCACTGTTTCAACTCGTAGACCCGTTCAGTCATTTTTTTGTCCCCCAAAGATGGTTTCTTTCATTTTAGGAAGTTCTATCACACTAGTGTTTGTTCAATGTTTGTTTGATTCTATAAAAAGGGGGTTTCATGTCATGATTGACAGCTGAGCTCTGCTCGAGATTGAGTCGGCCAGCTGTACCCCGACCCCGATACTGCAGCTCCAACCCAGGTCACTACTACGCAGACTCTGGCTCCAAATGATGTCACTAGTGCAAGTTGGCAGTGCTCATATTCAGGATATTTTGGCTTCATTTTTGTACCACCAATGTTTAGCACCAGTGACTGCAGCCACGAGATTCTGAAAGCCACTTGGACAAACAGGCTTCTGATGCAAGCAGCCAGAAACAGTAAATTTCCACCATTGTTCATCCTACTTCTGTTCTAACTTAGCTCAATAATACTTCATTAAAAGAAACATTTGACAGAGTGAACTCGCCGCACGAACCTATGAGGCTTTGCAGAGCAAATGCTCTTCAAATAACACATTTGGAAAAATAAACTTTATTATATTTATGAATTGCTGTTCATTGTGTATCATTAGGCTGCTGGACCTATGGCTGTATTAATGGGCTGTACTGCCAGTGGTTGTTGTTTACTTGAGCTGCTGTTATTCTGACAAATAAGTGCCCAATGCTTATTTTGCTAAGTGGGGTCACAAAAGCTGTCGGTGGTGCTGAACTATGCAATTATTATTATTTCCCTACTGTTTCCCTGAGGGCTACAGTTCAGTACAGGCGTATACTAGCTAATGAGGTAGTGGTGCACATCAACTGTGTTTATACTGCACCACAATTTTGGGATAATTTCCACAGTAAGAATTCTTCATTTACCTTCATTTATTAAACATTACAACTACAAACATTATGACTACATTGATAAGATTCCTGGGACTCTCCACGACCTCACCTTGGCCTCCTCCATCTGCATGATGTTGGCCTGGCAGTCGGCGATGCTGTCATTGATGTAGTCGATGTTGGCGCTCAGAGACTCCAGCTCCTCGTTCAGGGAGGCCAGGGAGCGGTCGGCGTCTGCACCGTCCACCGCCATCTTTTCTCTCTTTCTGGACACTCGTTCCCTCCGCCTGGTCAGGTCCTCCCGTTGCTAGAGTGGTGGTGGAGTTCATGGAGAGGGAATCAAGAGGAGACAGGAAGGAAAGTGACAAACAGTGTGTCAATTAAATTTGAGGAAAAACAAGAGAAGTAACTAAAAGAGAATTGAAGTGTAAAAGCAAAGAATATGGGGGTTTAGGAGCTCTGGAAATTGGTAGCAAAATAAAAACTGCTTTTTGTTGAGAGTCACTCTCTGGAAATGCTCTCTGGATTGGATATCTTTCCATCTGACTTTTGTGAATGCAGATCTCCTACAGAATGTTTGTTTTATGGAGTACCTCAGGGGTCATTTCTTGGCACCCTGCTTTTCTCCATTAGTTTCTATTTCTACGCAGATGACACACAGCTTTATTACTCTTTCGATCTCACTATTACCAACCAACTAAGCACTCACAGGGCATGCCTAAATGAAGCTTAAACCTTTCTGTTAATAATTTCCTTTAAATTAATACTGACACATTTGAAGTTATTATCATAGACTAAAACTCTACATGTGTCATCTCTAGTTGCAACAATCTCTGTGTCATTGTTGCTAGATGTCAAAACAGTAGAATCTCTATGATCCGGTCATTTATGTCTCCCAAAACCCTGGAAATTTATGCATCATCATCATCGTATACATTACTGCAACTCATTCTATTCACGCTTAAGTAAAGACAGTCTTTCCAGACTTCAGTTCATTCAGAATGCTGCTGTTAGACTTGTCAAAATTCCCACAAAAGAGAAAACATAACCCTAATTTTAGCTTAGTTACTCTGCTTAATTATTATGATTATTATTATTACATCGTAAGAAAAGAGGCAAAGCAAGACATGAGCCTTATTATAAATTATTATTTGGTGATTTTATTACAGAACATGAGTATCTTCAGCTCAAAGCTAGCAAATTAGCTAATATTTAAGAAAATGGATTATAAATATGGGGGGTTAATGGAATATAAAAATTTAACTGATAATGAATGCACAGAGCTGATAAAAATTTTCAAAATAAAAGCCTTTCTGAGAGCATTAGAGACATCCAGTGGCTTACATCCATTTGTAGACTCCCTGTGAGAGCTGTAGTCTCATGGAGCTGCTATGTAACAACAGGAAAAAAAAGTCCAATGATTGTTTTTTTGTGAAGATGATGAAACACAGCAACACCTCTTCATGGACCGCTACAGAGCACAAGAGGTCTGGACGAAACTGAAAGAGTCTGGTATCATGTTCATTCTGAACTAGACCTGTTTGGTGTTGATAAGAACTTTCCCGGTTAATCAGCATTGTATGCACAAAATTGGAACAAAACCAACAGTGTTTACTTTTTTGTTGGGTGTATGTGTTAAACCAAATAAAGATTTGTTAAAAAAGGAAGGAAAGAAACAAAAAAAGAGAGAATAGAAGAAGAAGAAGAAGCCAGTTCATACAGGTTTTGACACATTTTTCAAAACTTACAGCATCACTCTATTTTCCTTTAATCCTACAGGACCAAAAAAAACATTTATTTATCTTCTTGCTTCATGTTTTTGAATCTGATGTTTTGATGTGTTACCTTCAGCAGTCTGTTCATATCTGTCTCCATGTTGGAGATGGTCATCCTCTGCATGATGATGTCAGTGACTCGTCTCTCCAGTGACTGCCATTTGGCCCTGGCTGTCCTGCTGAGGTAGATACTTCCCATCCGCACTGGAGAACTCCTGTGGAGAAAGACATGGCTCTTAAAAGCACACACTCAACTGTGTGATGCACACACTGACACAGATAAACCTGCTCACATGCCGTACCTGGCTCCGTTGGATGGGGATGCTCCGGACGTATGCATCCTCCCCGGGGTGGCCCTGTGTGACGGCTCATGGAGAGGTTCGGGTAAGCTCACCTTCCGGCTCACCTTCCCGGACACGGGCCTGACCTGCCGCCTGAGAGCTGTCACCTGATACAGATCACAAAAGAGACATTTTGCATATTAGAGTGAAACAAAAGTGGATGTTGTTGTGATTCCGATGTGACTGTGTGTGTGTGTCTGACCTCTTCGTTCTTCCTGCGAAGAATCAGCTCCTGTTGTCTTTTTTGGGCCTCCATCTGCTTCAGCTGGTGCTATAAGATGAAAAGAATATCATGTCATGTATGGGGGGAAGTTGGGAAAGTGTCAACCAGCTACATCAACAAATATATAGTCTATTTTTTGAAAAATAAATAAATAAAAATTATTATCATAATAAACATCCCGAGCAAGGCTAAAACGAAATATATTTTATGTTGAAATGACATTAACATGAAAATTTCATTTGAATTGCATCTATATTTTATTTTTTGCATTGTATTATTTTACATTTCCAACAAACACCCACTTAAAATAGCACTTTGGACAATTTTAGTGCAGAGGAAAGAAAAAAGGATGCACTACAAAATGCTTCACTCAGACACAGCTAAGATTAAATAAGTCATTATTTTCCTCTGAAACACAATCAGCATTGAACTTTCATGAGTTTAAGTAGGACATAAAGTATTTCACACACATCAGCCTTAAAACCTTTAGTTTAGGTGGGTTTACCCCTGATTATATCCTTGCTTATCTGTAAAATAAACCAAATAAAAGTACTATGACAAAAAATGTGGTAAAATTAATTTAAAAAAGAAGAAAAAGTTCTGTGTGGATGTTTCTATCCTTCTCACCTCTGCTCTGCGCTGATCTTTCTTCAGAGAGGCGATCTCCCTGTTCCTCCTGCACTCTGTGGCTCTGTTTCTCTCCTGCTGCTCCTTCATCTGACGCATCAGCACCACCTGGTGGAAGAAACACAACACAGCAGGGGAAAAATCAACACTGCAACAAAACAAGTGTGGAAGAGAAAGTAAAGAAAAAAGAAAAAAAAAAAGACCTATCCTTTTACCTTGGTCTTCTTCATCTCGGTCACATCCAGCTGGAGCTTTTTGAGCTGCTTCTCGTACTGTGACTGGTTCTTCAGCAGGCGGGCGTGCTCCTTCTGAGCCGATTGGAGCTTCTGCAGCTCTTTGTTCATGGAGCTCAGCTTCCTCTCATACTCAGCTTTGATCTTCTTGGCCTTCTCCTCCGTACCCGACTCTACTGAACCTGGAGATGAAGAAGAAAACGATTAAAGGCTAGCCTTTCATGGTTTTTTTGTTTCTTTCTTTATCTTATTTCTTTCAGAGGTACTGATTTAAAGGGATAGTTTGGACTATTTGAAGTGGGGTTGTATGAGGTACTTAGGCAGTGTATTAGCTATAGCACATGGCGATCGACAAGGCTCCAATTGGGAGAAGTAGAGAGGAACACTAGCAGGTGCTAGCTAGGCTATGTACTGCTGTGGACAGGGTCAGCAGCAAAATGTGTTTTAGCCACTTTAACAAAGGTCATTATCAGTTTAAGTGTGGGCCATATTTATGATATTTTCACCACATTACTTTGCCATCAGACAGCCTTGACAGCCTTTAAGGTGGCTAAAAAACATGTTGCTGCAGACCCCTGGGCGGTGTGTCAACAGGCATCTGCTCTATGTAATACACTGACTCTCGATAAGTACCTCATACAACCCAACTTCAAATAATCTGAACTATCCCCTTAAAGGCTTGTCACTGAAGTCAAGTATGTGTCTGTGTGTGTCTCTTACCCATGTTATGCAGCACCTTGTCCCTCTCCAGCTGTGTGTCTTTGATCTTGTTCTGCAGCATCATCAGCTTCTGCTCGTACTGCTGTTTGAGTGTGTGCAGGCGCCGCTGGCTGTTCTCCAGCTCGTCGATCAGCTTCTGCTTGATGGCGATCTCACAGGTGATGTTGGCCAGGTCGGCCTGGACGTTTTCTGCCACACAAAGGCGTCATTAGGCCTCGACGCATCCTCGATTTTATGATCGACTGTGGCTTCAGAAAAGAGGTAAAGTAAATAATGACTTGATACGGCTAAACGTACCTTTCTCCTCCAGTTCTTCTGAGTCAGACTCATCAGATGTCTCATCTCCTGCCATGTCAAAGTCCTCCTCCTCTCCATCTGCATCCTCGCCCTCTTCGTGGTCGCTGCCCTCCTGGCAACATATAACCACACACATGAAGAAGACAATAAAAACACACACACACTAAAAAATGCGTGATAAATAGCAATCTGAAAGCTTGATTTAGTGACTCTCCACCTACCACTTCTGCTTCCTCGTTGCCTCGCTCCTGCTCGTTGTCAGGCACCTCCTCTTTGATAACACTGAAAGAGGAAAAGACTGTTGGACAGTTGCTACTTCAGGCAGACCTCTTGTAGATACTGTGGCTCAGATTTGGAATGGGTACCATGCAAATGATTATACACTGGATCAGATCAGGAGCAGCAGATGGAGACTGTGTTGATTAATGGATGATTTCAATGTGATTGAACAGAGGGCAACATTACTGATACGCTGGGTAAGACAAGCATGATTATCTGATCACGATTAGCAGTTATTACCATCCACATTACAAACTGATTTCATCTGAAGAAGGGCTGTCGCACACTATTAAGATCTGTTGACCATCATTTTGAAAACATAATGAAGTTGTTTGCACTCTATCGAAGACATTTTCTCAACTCCAACTCCATTTTTTAAGTGGATAAACTGGTATTTTTTTGGACCCTATGATCCCATGTTTTTGTGTCTAAGTGACTGATGGGAACAGCGGTTTTTAAAACTGATCTGAAGGAGAGCGCTGCAGCGGCAAAAGTGAAACTAAGCGAAAGCATAACCTTACAGACAACTGCGCACCTGTACATCCACTAAAAGAGCTTGTTTTTGTCACTGACAGGCTTAGATTGTTAGTCAGTGTCTGACAGTATTGTGTAAAGGATCCCTACAGAGATCCAACATTTTTGTGTCAGTGTCAGATACGTTTTGTTCAACCAGAAACAGCTGTTTTATAGCTCTTGCCAAAATCCATGTACAGAAACATTCATTTTAATATCCAACCAAAAACATCTTAATTCACTCTTTCCACAGTAATCAGAAGTTCTGCGTTGGTCAAAATGAACTCTTAATTTACCGCATTAGATGTGAAAATATCGGGAGAGGAACAACAGGGAGGCTGGATGCCAGAGAAGCAGCTTGGAGAAACACGGTGTACAGACAGAATATTTTCACATCTACTTAGATGAATTAAGGGTTATTTCAGCCAAAGCCGTATATGTCGCGATATTTTCACATGTGTGTCCATTAAGAGATATACGAAGTTTCGCGATACATCGACGCCATGTTTACATGTTACCTGGGAGGCTACAGTTGATATTACGACTAAAAATATGGTGTAAATTGCGTCTTTTGTAGTTAAATTTTAATGTCGCAGCTCACGGACACTTGGATTACACCACACGAGCAGGATGAAGACATTTTGTGTTTGTTTTGTGTTCTTTTTTTTTCTTGTTTTACATTTTATCCGTGGTCACCATTCACTGGCATTGTACTGGATTTGGCTGCAACCCTGTTTTCTGCTGAAACTCCAGGATTGTTTTGTGAACTGAAGATCTTCACCCATCCTCACATCAGCATAGGGGTGAATCTAGGGTTGGAATATCGCTTTAACTTTCTTCAAGGAACTCGACTGATTTTCTCAATTCATCTCAAAACAACAGCCATTTTAAAAGTTAAACCTCCTGAAGTGTTTAAAGTTAACACTAAATCAAATTAACATGAGTTTAGAGTTTTGTGCAACATTATTGAATTAATTCTAGGTTTAGAAACTGAGGTTTAAAGAGAGGTTTACTTTGAATGTTTCTTCATTTTAAGATCATTTTAAAGTATGATGCAACATAATTTAATAGTTCAATTAAACCCTGATTTAATCTGGTTTAAAAGTGAATCGTTGCCAGGAATCCAACCCAGGATTTAACACAAAAAACATAGGAAAATATGGTCCAGGTTGAGAAATATTCTTTAAGGTTGAGACACTACTTATGATGAGATTTGATCAACATCTCTCCATGTGCAGTGAGCAGGAAAACAGAGACAAAACAAAGGGTTAACAGGAAGAGGTAAGAGCTGGTTAGAAACTCTGCTTCCCTCCAGGAGTGTAAACCACCTGTAGGTGCAGAAGAAGTTAGAGGTTAGTTGCTTTGGGTTCTTAGAAAGGGAGGTTTGGGTTTGGACCAGGGTCAACAATCAACTGAAATCCTGTCAATTATGTGGTGCAAAAAAAGGACTGATTTGCACCGCCGGTAATTGAACCAGTTTCAGACGTGACCCGATCCTGGGTGGGGTGTAGCAAACCTGTCGTGTTCAACTGGTGTGTGGTGGTGATTCTCTTCGTATCGCCTTAGTCTTTGGAGAGGGAAGGATGGGGTGAGGATGGTGAGGTGTGGAGGTGAGGAGGAGGTAGAGGGGGGGCAGACAGGCCGCAGAAGTCGGGGCAAAGTGAGGGAGTATTACAGGAGAAAGACAGAGAGTCAGAGAGCAGCAAGAAAGACCGGGTGAGTGCGGAGACTCTGACAAACACAGCGGGTTCAAATGACAAATCCTGATTATGGAGATCCAGACGACAAATTAAAGGGACACTTCAGATTATTTTAAGTGGGGTTGTATGATGAGGTAGCTACTTATCCATAGTCAGTGTATTGCCCACTGTAGATGCTGGTCTCCAAGTTCAAAGAAGCAGAGAGGAGTACCAGCACGGAAACTAAGCAATGAACTGCTGTGGCCAGGGTCAGCGGCAAAACATACTTAAGCCACTTAAAAAAAGGTCTGCCTGAAAATAAAGGTTCAGTTTAAGTGTACGCTCTATTTAGGATATTTTCACCGCTTTACCTTGCCGTCAGAAAGCCTTTTCTGATGGGAAACCGCTGTATATAAGCCAAATATTGCTCTCTTACTAAAATTAGTAATTTTACCTCGCAGAACACAAGAGTTGCTGTTTTTCCCTGCCTCAATCTGTTTGTCAGTTGTTGTTTTTTTTGTGTGACAATGGTGAATTCTGACTAACATTTAAAACTGCTGAACTCACACAATAACACGAACAAACTACTAACAGATCAACACAGCAGCACAGCAGCAACTCCCGTGTTTTGCAAGAGTAAAATTTGTGATTTCGGCAATGCAGTTTGTTTGAGAGAGAGACAGAGAGTGATATTTGGTTTATATGATGATGGTTTCCCCATTGGAAAGTGTTGAAAACACAAAATATGGCGTACACTTAAACAGATTTTTTAATGTGGGCATTTTTTAAAGGGACAGTTCACCCTAAAATCAAAAATACACATTTTTACTCTTATCTGTAGTGCTATTGATACATTTAGATAATTTTAGTGTGAGTTGCTGTGTTTTGGAGATATTGGCTGTAGAGATGTCTGCCTTATAATAATGGAACTAGATGGTGCAGATCTTGTGGTGCTCAAAGCTGCAAAAAAACAAACAAAAAAAAAACAAAAACAAAAACACTTAACTCAACAGATAAGTTCATTCTCAGAAATCATGACCCGATTACTCATGATAATCCACAGACCTTGTTGTGAACAGTTTCATGTAGGAACTTTTTTCTCGCTAGTAAAAATAAAATAGTTCCAGTAGATGCCACCTTAGAAAGACAATAATTCCGACATGAAACTGCTCGCAACAAGGTCTGTAGATTATCTTGAATAACCCACTCATGTTTTCTGGAAAAAGACACTGCTGTTGAAAGTTTGTATGTATGTTAAATGTATTTTTTGGCATTTTGAGCATCAAAAGCCGAGTGCCAATTAGTCCCATTATACTGGAGAGGAGGCAAACATCTCTATAGCTGATATCTCACAAACTTTGACACTCACAGCTAAACAATATAGATGGATAAATAGCACTACAGGTAAGAGGCCAAATATCTATTTTTGATTTGTGGGTGAACTGGAGCTCATACAAGCCCACTTCAAATAATCCAATTCCTCACATCAAATACGGAGATCTCAAGCTGGTCCTTGCAAGTAGAGAAAATAAAGTGCATGGGCACATTGAAGAAACACTCGAAACAAAAGAATAAATGATCACTGTGCTGCAGGCAGCGTACCAGAACAACCATCATCATCAATAGCTGTCTTTATCATCTTGTCTCAATCCAGCCTTCATTCCATTAAAGAAACATCAGGGGGTAAACTGCTAATGGTGGGAGATAATTACCCACAACACACCAGGCTCTCACCATGACAACAGACAAACATCAAGACTCCCTCTTTTAAGTTTCTTCATGAAGCTTGTGTCATCTAATTCACCTCCAGGAAGTGTCTTTAAAGCAACAAATCCCACACTGTACCTCTTCTTCTTTTTCTTCTCTATCTTCTTGAGCCTCTCCAGGTTTTTCTTGGCCATCTCGATGACCTCGCTGGCCTCCTTCTCAGGGGCGAGGAGGGCAGTTGAGAAGGAGCCGGGGCCGCCGTACAGCGAGGAGCGTGTGGAAGCCCGGGACAAATTCTTCCTGAGATTCTCGCTCACAGCCTCACTTTCAAGAAGTTTAGCTCTAAAGGAGGGGAGAAGTGTTATAAGAATATCAGGGTAAGCCAATCAGAGGCAGAATAAAGCTCTTCATGCCTTTACCAACTTGGAAATAAAATATTGCGTACAGGAAACAGGAAAGGAGAATGCTGGTACCAAGGTTAGGGCAGAATATAGGAAGGGTCAATTAGTTTAGAATGGCTGATTAAATATTAAATACTATATAATAAATATTAAATACTAAAACAAACAAGAAATTCGAATTTAAAAAGTGGTCACTACATACCTGAGCTCCTCGATTTCTTTGATGTAGTTCTGAATCATGTTTCCGATCTCTTCATTGCCTTCACCTATAAGAAAAGACAAGACTTTAGCCTTAACATAGATTCATATTAATCAGTTTTTGAGATGTTTTTCTGACATTCACTGAAGGGCCACCATGTTTCCACCACATGGGCCGAAATAGCTCAGTTGGGAGAGCGTTAGACTGAAGATCTAAAGGTCCCTGGTTCGATCCCGGGTTTCGGCAGCTGGTGAGCTGTATTTTTGGAGCTGCTGACTCGTAGCAGTCTATCTGGGATCTCTCTGTATTGAATGTCCTACATGTGTTTGTATAGCTGATGGGTCCAGTCTGTTTTGAATGTCCATGTTCTCCAACAACAACACATGTATTTGGTTGAGGGCAAACTCCTGCTGTTATACTTTTGTTGTTGATAATGAAATGAACACATGTAGTATCGCTGTGAGCCGATCCTTTGAGACTCAAGTGTCGAACACAACAGTTGAAAAAAACTCATCAACACAACAGAAAGCACATTTCAGAAAAGAATACTGAATAGTTATTATGGATCCGTATTCAACGATAATTCATAACAAAGTTTGAGGGCCACGGAAATTACAGAAGTTTCCAGAAGAGAAGCAACAAAATGGGAGGGCATTGTGAAATGGACTTGAAATACAGGAGAAACCCAGAAAAAACGTAATTATTGGAAGATCTGGTTAACAGATAGCATGAAAAATGTATTGAGTACGTGCCAAAACATGTGATCTGAGCAGCTAAATACAGTGTGAGGCAATAAGTTAGGTGGTAGCAGTAACCACAGGAACTGTTCTACTTTGATTATACAGTGTTACAATAATAAAAAAGGTCCATGTGAATAAATAGTTGTGAATTTTGACAAGCCAACAGTGTATTGTGGAGGGTGAATATTAAGAATATATAACAAAACTAGTCTCACAAGATTGTCTAAAATATTAAACTGGAAGCTAAAAACCAAGTAGACTGGGCTAAAAAAAGAGTAGCCTGAATTGCAACCTTGAAAAAAAATCATGTAATGTTGGATGCTGCAATTACTAAAATCAAATACATACACTTTCTAATTTATTGGCCACATTGGTTCCCCACTACATTGGTGCGGAGCATGGAGCTCTTTTTAAATCAAGCAGTCTTTTCCCAGAACCCACCTGTTTTAGCCAGGGCCTGGTTTGCCTGGTCGCTGAGGATCTGTGTGAGTCTGGCTCTCTGGGCGTCGATGGTCTCCTGCATGGCCTTCACTCTCACCCTCAGGTTGTTGTTCTCCGTCTGCAGCATGGAGTTCTCGTGGACCAAGTCGTTGATGCCCTCCATGCCGTCTTCACCCACCATACGCTTCCCCTGGGCATCAGGCAGAGTGATTAATATTGTGAAAAAGATTTAATTTTCTCTATTTATCTCTTGTTTCATATACCAGCCTCCCTCCTGTCCTTCTGCCTTCTTACCGTCTTGTACTCCATCAGCTCCATCTGCAGTCGTGCGATCTCCGTCCTCAGGGCGCTGATCTGCTGGCTGGCTCTGTCCTGGTTCACCACCACCTTGTTCTTAATGTTTCGAGCTCTGTTGGCGTACTTCAGGGTGTTCAAGGTCTCCATGAAGTCCCGGTCAGACGGGCTGATACAGGCGATCATCATGGTTTGACTAGAGAGGCACAAATGAAGGATTTTATTGATTTTCCAGCCTTGTAAATGGTCTCCATATTCTCTTTAAAATGTTTTGAACTTCGTGCTAGTCTACATGTAAATGTACTGAAACCATACTTGACCCTTCCTAAGTACCACCCCTTTTTTGCTCTGTCCTCCAATCACAATTGAGCAAGCTTGATACCCGCAGGAACCTTGGTGAATTTTCTTTTTCCCTAGATATGCTATGTGCTAGGCTTGTCTATGCTGAAAAGAAAACCAAATTTCTAAAATTATAAAATACGTTGCTGGGGGACCTGTAAGAGCAACAAAGAGAGTCACATCTTAAGTTAGCTAATGTTAGCAAAACAGTGGATGACTTGCTCGCTAATCTACATAGAAAGAATGTAATTAGCTAGCTAGTTAGGCAGCATTTTGCTGACACTGGCTAGGTAGTTAGCTAATGTTTTGTAACATTAGCTTACTTAAGATATGACCCTTAATGTCGCTTTTGCAGGAAAAGGACGAAGTTGACCAAGGTTCCAAGCTCGCTCAACAAAGCTGGTACGTCAACTTTCACAGCACTAAAATGCTTTGTTTGTGATCCATGATCAAATATATACAGCGCAGATATATTTGTTTAATACATTTTCACAAGAATCAACCCCACAAACCTGTTGCCACCCAGTGAGTCTTGTAACAGCCGGGTCAGTTTGGAGTCTCTGTAAGGCACGTGGGTGGAGCGTTTACTCCTGTCTCCCAGAGCACTGATGACGTTTCCCAAAGCGAGCTGAGGAAGAGACAATGATATTTTAGAGTAGAACAACTCTAAGTGCTGAATTAGAGAATTAAGAACACTTTTGAAAAACACCGTTAATTTGTACATGTGTAAAGCTATAAGTAATGGCACTTGTGGAAGTGAAACAAAGTAAGCAGTTCATGTTCTGGCCACCTGGGGGCTCCCTTGCTCCACAAAATCACCAGATTCTAGTGAATGCAAAGTATGGGCTGTTGAGGAACTGTCACCCCAACGAAGAAAAACATAATTTCTGGTAGGTAATGATGGCACACTAAATCATAATAGATTAAATATATAAATGCAACACATTACTATGACCTATGACTACACTGTACTGTGTTATATGAAATGTTTCCTCACCAGACCACAGTTGATGGAGATTCCCTCTTTGGCTCTGTCTCCTGTAGCTCCAGTTCTCTTCAGTCTCTCAGAACCAGCCAGGTCCACAAAGTGGAATTTGGCCGTCAGCGTCTCAAACTCATTAATCTCAGAGTTGTTCGCTAGACGGTTGTCTGTTGCATTATCCTGGAAGAGAAAAGACAGAAAAACAAAATAAACATAAGGGCAAACGCTTTTCAACAAGTGATATAATTTAAATGTTTCCTTGTGAAATTGCAGCTGTTGACCAGTGCTGCGTGTTAGCGTACGCACGTCGTTGTCTGGAGAGCAGACTCGAACTTGGCACAGGTGGATGGTGAAGATGGCGTGGGAGCGCGAACTCTGGACGTTCATCTGGGTGCTGGCGGTGGTACGAGACAGAGCGCCCAGCTTCAGACACTGCATCATCTGTTAGAGGAGATGTGAAGGGGGAGAAGGCGGGAGGAATAACAGACAACAAAATGTGTTATTCAAACATGATATTAATATAGAAACTGACTCGTCCTCTATATAGTAATAAAGGGGACAAAACAGAAATTAGTAACGTAAGGTGACATTTTCCATTTTCTTCTACAAAATTTACCAGCCTCTTAGAAACACTGTCCTGTCACTCTGCATAATCCATAACTCTCGCTATGATCAGCTTTCAACAGGACAAGCGGTTCTAGAGAACTCTGCTCACAATGGTAGAGGCATGTTCTTAGATCAATGTTCTCAATCTTTTTAAGGTGGAACCCCCTTCAATAGTCAGGTTGGTCCATCCATATTCATAATCCATATTCTAGAAAGTCAGCGTGACATTTCTGAAGCTTGGTGGGAGCTGTTGGAAGCTCCAGCGCCGTGCGTTTCTCAGTTGATGGTGATGCTGTTGGACTTGGAGGTGACCCACCCTGACAGCCTGTAGGCCATTTTGTTTTGATGTCATATGTTATATGTCATATGTTACAAAATACAAATGTTACTTTGTGTTTGTGTCTGTTCAGAAGATGACGCCTTGTGTGACAAACAACATGCCTCATTTTTGTGCTTTTTTTGTGTGTATTTTGCATATTTTTCAACTGCCTGTCCCTTATATTGAATGTCATTCAGGGTCTGAGTGTCTCCTGGCTCTCATTCTGTGCTGCTTGCCTCAATATTTTATTTTATTTTCCACAACCATCTGTCGACCCCCAAAATTATCTGGCAACCCACCTTAAAAACACTGGGTTGGGGGGCATAGACCTCAGAGAAGAAGTCTCAAAAATGTGAAAATACAACCAAACTATACCTGAATTCTGCATGGGTTATACTAAGAAAAGATCTTTATTGTAAAATAACAAAATGCAGAATGATTGCCTGTAACACGTGCCACTGTTAAGTAAATAAAGCTAAAATTTTGGACAAAGATGGGGTTGGTGGAAAACAAACTGCTTTCAGGTCATTCTGGTGTGTTAAAAGCTGACCTCAGCTGCAGAGGTGACAGTGCGGGTGGTGACCCCGACTGTGTAGATGCCTCCGTTGGCGTCCTCGTGGATTTTAATGTTGGATTTCTGCTTCCTGGCCTCGAGGTCTCGCGTCGAGTCAAACAAGTCCAGCACCTCCTCATTGTACAACTGGAGGAGAGAACAGGAGACAGTAAATTGATTTTAAAAAAAAGATAATTAATACAAATATTACTGCATGAAGATCAATATATCATCTTTTGCCCTCAGCTGCTTCCTCACAGCTGTTAGCAGCCACTTGTTGGCGGTTAAAAATAAATCCAGGAACTGACCACAGAGACAGACTAATGACAGTTTAATGGCTGTGGGGTCATCTGGACGCTTTAACAACTTAAAACCACTGCACCCCCGGCTGACCTTTGACCCCTTCCTGTCATCATGTTCTGGCTACGTCTAACTAATGGACCTTCAGTGGACTGGATGTTTACAGTTTAGACTTAGTGCTTATGATTGCACAGTAATTTGAGACAAAAATGCTAATTTCTGGGTTAAAAACTTGAGAAAAAAGTTTTTGGCCTGCCTCAGTGTGTATGTGTGTGTGTGTTTGTGCACCTCCAGGAACTGTGCGTTGATCTTGAACTCGGGAACAGGCCTGCCCTGCTCGGTGGCAGCCTGTCTGCGCTCCTCGATGCCTCTGAACAGGTGGTTGACGGCCCGAGGAATGATACCCAGCTCGTCGTCTCCGATATTGACGTCGAAACCGGTTCCCATGGTGTAGGTCTTCCCCGAACCCGTCTGGACGCGGGGGAGAAGACAGAGTAATCAGTTACCTTAAAAAAACAGGGAGTAAAAGTCTATTTCTGTGTGATTTTGTGTGTTTCCTTTTCTGCATATTTCCTCTTATGTGAGATTTCTGAGCTGTATCGTCCAACCATTCAACCCTCTCTGGGTCTCAGACGTTGGGGTGCAGCTTTGTGAAGTTTCCCTAACATAGGGGGGGTCAGAGGGGATGGGGTGGTCGCCACGGTGACAAAAAGAGGAATGCAACATTGAGCTCAAATTCATGCGTCACCCCTCTCCTTCCAGTCAAAACGCCTGAAAGAGACCCTGACAGGAGTGTGTGTGTGGTGATAAACACAGCGTGTGTATGAGGAAGATACAGTAGTGTGTGTTTGTGTGTTTTACCATACGAGACCACACCTGTGTTCTTACTATGTGCACATACACATATGCTGTGTGTTCGTGTATGTGTGTGTGAGGTTGTGTGTGTGTGTGTGCTCCCACTGCGCCCTGTGAAAGGCTCTTTGACAGGAACACAAGAGCTGCAGGAACAATGTGAGGAGAGAATAATGAACAGAGGGACGAAGAGTGGAGGGAAAGATTAAGAGGAGGGAAAGTTTAACTGCAACTAGAGAGTGAGACCTGCAGCCTGAGACACAGAGGGAGACAACACATCCTGAGTGGGAACACCAAAAAAAAAAAAGTTTTTAGGTTTAGTTTAGGTAAGAGAAATGTTGAAAAGGAAGGGAAGCAACTAATAAAAAAAAAAGAATCCAAGTTGCCTTTTACTGAAATAAAGTTCAGCACGACAGCATCAGCAAACCTTTACTTTCATTTGACTGTGTTTCCCTCTATATTTTTCCCTTGGTCATCCACGCCCCACCTGCAGTGGCTCCGTTCTCCACCAGTGGGGGCCGCCCCACGGTTTGAAAACCGCTGCTCTAAATAAAGCATGTCTTCTGGCTGTATTGCATCATGGCCTAAATAAAATGTCATGTACTGTAATGTGAAATTATTGTCTCTATCACAGACAAAACTGAGAGTTAAAGGGTGTGACTGACAAAAACTTGTCTTACATTTACAATAACAGTTTAATGCATTGAAAATGTGACATTTGTCCATTTATTTAAAGCAAATAAACATTATAACATTATAAATATCAGGGGCTGATAAATTATCAGCTGATAATGAGAAATTCATTTAAACTTTAAATTTAAATAAACTAATTTATTATTCAGATAATGAAATTAAATTAAAAAATAATCATCTAAAGAGTCGGAACAGTTCTTTGTTCTTTGTTTTTTGTTGTCATGTTTTTGGGATGTCAGTTGGATTTGTTTCAGTCAGAGCTGTGAAATATTAAATCATCCATCTTTGCTCCGAACATGTGAGCCTTTCTTACCCACACGTTAGCATAAACTATAGATTATATGAACTTACAAAATACAAAATTGTAAAATTATTGGTTGTCTATCTATTTTCCTTCAATCATCTGCTATGCATGGGTAATGAAAATACGTAAATTGTATATTCATCAACTTCTTTATGAATAGATTATTAAAGAACTTGCTCAATATTTTGGTAAATATGCTTATTTGCCAACTTAAAGTTAAATTAATGCCATTCTCATATCTGTCTGTACAATTTGAACCTGCAGTCAACAGCTGACTAACTTAGCTTAGCATAAAGACAGGAAACAAGGGGAAACAGCTAGCCTGGTTCTGTCTGGTTCAGCCTATAAAGCTCACTAATTAACATGTTGTATTTTGTTTAATCTGTACAAGAAAAGAAATATAAAAATGAGCTAATCGGCTACTAGCTTTAGCTTCATATTTACTGTGCAGACGTAAGAAAATGAAGAAAAATATTATTAACTATTTCTTTAAACTGCAGATCTGTCAGTGGGCAGCTTAGTGTTCCATCTGTTTAATGTCTCTCAATTATGTGTTGACTGTGTAGTTTAGTTGCCTGCTCTGGTATGAGCTGAAGCAATCTGTTGACACTCAGCTCTGACTGGGTAATAAATTCCCTCTCTATCTGTGCCTCTCTGGGCTAATCAGAGCCAATATAAAGCTGTGGTGGTGAGAGCAGGTTGGAACATGTCAGCTGATAGTGTATTGACAGAGCCGGGGCAGCTGGGAGGCCTGTTCACTCCCGTATTATTTCTTGTCTGATGATATAAAATGAAATCAGCTTCATATCACATGCTGCCATAAATCTTGGGATGCTGGGAGCAGCTCCATCCCCTAGAGCGATGCAAAATCGAAACGTCAGCGAATGTGAATGTGAATGTGAGTGTGTGTGTGTACCAGGCTGCTGTGCTAGTGGAAGAGAAAAACTTGTTGTCCAACCTGTCCGTATGCAAAGATAGTGGCATTGTAGCCCTCAAAGCAGCCTTCAATGAGTCTCTCTGTGCACTGGGTGTAGATGGTTTCCTGCTGGGT
>JAJHUR010136577.1:9983-39517 GCA_027495735.1 Lutjanus campechanus
CTCTTTGTCATCATTTCTTTAATGTCATTTTAAATTTAGGTGGAAGAACTGAGTGGGCTGCTGGGTCTTCCACCAAAATGCATCTTCCTTGTGAAGAACTACCACTCTGAGACAGACACAGATGACGACACCGACATGCTGATACTGAGCGCGCTGAAACACATGATTAACTTTGGAGAAGACTTTGTCAACAACCTGTAGACCTCCATGCTGCAGAGGTGAATGTTGCTTCATCACAGTGTGAAAAAAACATGAATGTGCTGGTAAAGTGGGCAATATGGCTATTTGGTTTTTATTTGCAAGCATGTAATACATAATAGTTTCTACTGTAAGTGACTGTATAACCCATTATGTTTAACCTTGCTGAATGAATTATGAATAAGCTTAAAACATAGGTGCATATAAACCAGACTTGTATCACTGTCAATATGAATTTTGAGATTTTGCATTATTATATCTTTAATTCTGGTGTTGTAGTTTCTCTGTAGTCAAGAATCTGCTGATTAGCATGTCAAAAGACATAGAAATGTCTGTGGTTATAACTGGTCTAAATGTTGTTGAAAAGTAAAACTATGTTAGGAAAATACCTGTAGTTCAAACAGCATTTGACAAATGACAAATAAACAAGTAAAATGATTTTAATTATTGTAATAATTGAGTCATTTCTTGCCTGTCTGTCAGACAGAGATTTCAGTTGCTTGTCAGTGAAAATGAAATGTAAAAAAAAGCTGCATCAAGCTTCAGGGTTAAGGTGTCCCATATGAGACTGGGATGGTAAACGAATTATAAACTCAAAGTATTTTCACTGACCAAATGTGAAAACCCTTTTATTCTAGTTCTTGACATAATTCATATAATTCATAAGTCATTTTTATGAGTGATGGGGTAATTTATTTTCATATCAAATAATGAATTAGGCTACTTTATAAAAAGAATAAAAAAGCAATAAAAATCTTTTGTTGCAGCCCTACAAAGATGTTTTCTTATGTTTGTAGAGTATGTTGTGTAGACCAGAACATCTCTGCAGAATGACAATATTTATTTTAAAATGGTATTTTTACGCAGATTGACCCTTTAGCAAATCTTGGATTTGATTTGATTTTGATTTGTTTATTTAGCACATGTTAAAAAGTCAACATTACAAATACCATAAAAATTGACAAGCACTGATATAACACACACACACACACACACACACACACACACACACACACACACACACACACACACACACACACACACACAGATCAGGTGGTTATTATTGATACAGCAAGAAATTTTTCACAGATTTTTTAAATGATTCATAAGGAGGTTTAACAAAGTGGGGAGGAAGTGAATTCCATAACTTGGATCCTCTGTAAGAGATCTTAAATTGGGATGATGTAGTTCGTGATTGTGGTGGCCAGAGCTGTGATTCTTTTCGGGTTAAATAATTGTGAAATTGATTGTTTAGAGAAAAGAAATTGTGAAAGAAAGTGGGAAGTGTTTTATTTAAACAATCATATTCAAATTGAGTAATTTGGAGACTATTAATCTGATAAATATTGAGAATGCCAAATTTACGAAACAAAGGTAACAAATGACTTCTTGGGGCCGAAAGGGCAGCGATCCTCATTGCTCGTTTTTGTAACTTAAAAATTGGTTGCGGTTTTGTTTGGTGAGTACTGGCCCAGGCAATGTTGCAGTAACTGATGAAGGGATAAATCATAGAATAATATAGGTTGAGGGAGACTTTTGTGTTTAAAAGATAACACATTTTCCCAATTATCCCAATATTTTTTTGCAATTTTAGATGAAATAAATCAAATATGAGGTTTCCAAGATAAGTTTTTATCAATTAGTACACCAAGAAAACGAGTCGAATCAACATTAGTTATTGAAACGTTATCAATCAACACTGTTATATTCTCGTCGAGTTTCTCGTGATTGTTACTAAACAGAATGAAATTTGTTTTCTTAATGTTTAGTGACAGTTTGTTGATTTTGAACCATTTAGAGATTTTATGTAATTCTTCATTGACAACTTTTGCAATTACATTAGGATTTCTGTGGGGAAAAAAAAAACTAGTATAGTCAGCAAATAAAATTTTGAACTTCCTGTTAGACCCATGGGTGCCAAACAAGCACTGCAACTGTTGGATGGGTGCTGGGTATTCTGGAGGGATTTTCCAGCAGCTTTTCTAAATTGGACAGTAGTGTTTGTTGGGTCATGAGAGGCTGGAAATGACACACTTGGCCTCACCCATACGGGACAAGTCTTTCAAAACACCTGACGCTAAAGAAAGTGAAAGTATTTTAAAATCTTTACATCATACACATCAGTGTAGACACACACAGACATCAACAATCATCGCTGAACGCTCACAGGTACGGGAACTTTGCAAATCGCTATTTTTCAGTTCATGATTATTACCAGCTGAAGAAACTGTGGTAAAGTTTCATTTGTAAAAAGGAACTGTATGAAAAACTTAATAACTTAATTTCAGAATCGTTATTTGAAGAAAACCTCAGCACTTACTTCCTCTGGCACAACTCCTGAGGTGAGTATCTTTTTATATCTAAACCTATAAATGTGATTGTGCAATTTGCCATTAAGAAGTGAAATGTTGAGTTTTATCAGGATTAAAGATCCAGTGTGAGATTTATGTGGATTTGTAGGCAGAAATGGAATATGATATTAATAATGTATGATCACTTGAAAGTAATAATCATTGCAGCCACCATAGTTTCTCTACCATACTGACTATAGCTGTGTTCTAATTCAGATACTTCCATTAGAACATTGTTATGTAGTGCACCTTGCACAATACGCACAATGAAATATGTGTGCAGATTAAGACAGATGCTATCTCAAATCAAGGACGGCTGTTGTGCCCTGACCGGAATTGCAACTTCTTCTTTGTGGGCAAACTAGCAAAACACCTACCTGCTTATTTATTCATTTGTGTTCAATTTCACTTCATTCAACATGAACGTCCTATTAATTTTATTTTCTTTTGTTTGCCCTCTGTTTCTCGGGAGGTTAAAAATACAACCTAATCTCCGTTGATGACGGGCCAGCCCTCCCTCCTCCTACTGGCTAAAAACGCACCAATATGTTGATTTATATTTGATTTGTGGTATTCGTGGTAATCTTTACAACCTTAACCAAATAAAAGTATTGGTGGCCGCAATCTGACAACAGTATATTGGTACTTATTGATAAAAATACATGCATGATATCTGCATGATTCGGTGTTCTGTGGCTGTTTCCTCAGCCGCCTGGGTTGCCATGTTTACAAGTTTGGTGGCCCTGCCTCTTCTGCTATGTAGACAAGATGGCGACCATTGAGGATGAGAAGCTTCCAGCGTTCCACAATCAGATTTTTGCCCACTTTGACTACAACATCCTGGGACTCACAGTGCACTTTTTTTTAGCCATAAATGCAGATGTGAATGCACTTATGCACTGAAAAACAGGAAGTGTAAGCATAGAAGTATGTGAATTGAGACACACCACGTCTCCCCACATAGTCTCTCCAATCAGAGAACAATGATTACAATGTAACCTCCATGCTTGAAACAGGAGGGAGAGACAAAAAAAACAAGAAAATACTAAAGAGTGCAGCCATCTTGAGCTTGATTAGTGTGATAGATGTTCTTATAATGAAGTACTCTATCAGTACATTCTTGTTGTGGGGCAACTTAAGTTTGTTTCTGTCCTAAAACTTCTTTTGATTGAGTGAAAGTGAAAAATAAATGAAAAAAAAAAAAAAAGTTAAAATTTAAAACTTTTCTTGTTAGAGTACCATCCCGTCTTGAACAAAATGTTTTGTATATTTTTTGCATTTTAATTTTGTAGAATCAAATATATTCATGAAGAATAAACAGTTTGCTGCTGCAGCGTTTAACTCAGTTTTACCTGAGATAAGTTTCCCATATAGAGAAATTTTCTGTCTCAAATATTCAACTGGCATTTGGTTTGGTTTTAAACAACAAACAATGTCGTTCATAATGAAAAATGTTGCTTGTTTACATGTTTTCTTATCATCTTTGTAGATATGTCCAGACAACGGCTGAGCTCTAAAGAGTTTCCATCCTCTCCTGAAAGTAAGATGCATTAAAGAATATTGTTAAGCTCATGCTCAATGCCACATTTTTAATTGTGTTGAAGTTCTTTCTAAAAGGTGTGACAAATGTTTCTGTATCAACATATATCAACATGTGCACTTGTCAGCTCTTCTTGAGGCATGGCGACACATACCATGGGGGTGAGTGATGTGTTCAATTTGTGGTGCGTCTGGTTAAACTATTTTTAAAACCGAAAGTGTAAACATATCTTTTTTTAGACTGCTGTTTGTTATGTAATGTATGTTTGATATCATGTTTGTCTATGACAACAATCTTTATTGAACAGCCACAAAGAAACAGACCTGGAGTTTGTGAGGAATAATCAACCTCATAATAAAGAGCTCGAACATCTCAGAATTCTGCTTTATGGACCAACTGGTCACGGCAAGTCCAGTTTCATCAACTCTGTGGACTCCGTTTTCCAAGGCAGAATGGTGGCCCGAGCGACAACAGATGCACTCACTCAGGGGAGCTTCACCAAAAAAGTATTAGTCACATTTGGGTGTGGTTTAAACAAGGGCATATATTTCAATTCACTCTCTGTAAAACAACATTGAACAACTCCTTCACTGTGTATTTTAATTTCTTTCATGTTTATGTGCACTCTCAATGACAGTGGCAGAACATAAATCAGTTTTTGTTTAACTAGTGAGTAAGAAACAAACTGCATTCTGACCATTGATCACTAGGTGGCACTGTTGTCTTTATAACTACACCTCTCTGTCTCACAGTACAGAACTTACAAAATCCAAAAAGACGGACCAGAGACCTTTTACCCTTTTGTCTTCAGTGACATGATGGGCATTGAGAAGGAAACTAACAATGGAGTCAATGTGGAGGACATCAAACTGGCCATGATGGGACACATACAGGATGGTTACAAAGTACAGTTACTGAATACATTAATTAAACTTTGTTAGATATATTTCAGGAGAACAATACAGCTTTGTGATCTGTTTTGCATAAACAAATGTATTCAAATAAGAAACTATTTACATGCAAATGACATTCTTTGATTTGATTTCATATTTTTTTTCCAGTTCAATCCCTGCTCTAAAATATCTGAGGATGATAAGGACTACAACAAAAGCCCCACTCTACATGACAGAGTCCATGTTCTGGTTTCTGTCATCTCTGCCACGACATCATCAATATTGTGTCCTGAATCTGTGAGAAAGATGAGGGAGGCCAGACTTGCAGCCAGCGACATGGGTAAGGGTTAATTATTGGCTATCCTAAGTTTAATCAAATAACCTGACAAACACTGGGCCCTATTTTACACCCAGCACAAAGTGGATGGTGATGGTGGCGTCATCCACTTTGTGCCACACTGGTGTTGTCATTGTTGCCACGTCTACAAAATAGCAAATGAACTTGTGCCTGTCTGTGCACCCCTGGGTGGGAACATTTGCTATCTTGTGCCTGGCTGACTAATTTACCTGTCGATCAAACACAAAATTTAATTTAGACTAGTCGACTAGTCAAACAGTAAGAAAGCACTCAGAACTGATGTTAGCTGCCAGCCTGCTACACAGTGTGGCTAATGTTAGCAGTGTTAGCAGCAGCAGCAGCTGCTCTGTTTGCAGGTTAATGTTTGTGTCTGTACTTAATGTGGTCACATGTTCTTTTGTTTTGGAGACATTTAATTGTAGGTGATTGTTTATGCACCACTGTGAGAGATATGAGATGGAATTATGATAATCCGTTACTGAGTTATTGTCTTTAAGTAATGCAAGTACTGCAGTGTCATCTGAGTATTTAAAGTGGGTGGTGATGGGTGAGGGGCTGATGCAGTCATTGGTGTATAGGGTGAACAGAAAAGGGCTCCGGACAACCTTGTGGGGGTCCCGTGTTGGTGATGGCAGGTGGGGAGATGGCACTGCCCACTCTGGTGGATTGTGGTCGGTCACTGAGGAAGCTATGTGGATGAGGAGGGGTGGGACATTGAAGTGAAGGAGTTTCCTTATCATCTGGTGGCATTGGATGGTATTGAAGGCTGAGCTGAAGTCGATGAGGAGGAGTCTGGCGAAAGTATCTGGGGAGGTGCTGTTGGAGGGAGTGGAGAAGACATGCCACTGCATCTTCAGCCCCTCTCTTGGCCTTATATGCGAACTGGTTAGGGTCCAGGTGTGGTTTGACAGATGGGAGTATGATGTTAAGAACCAGCTTCTCCAGACATTTCATAGATATTGGTGTTAGGGTAATTGGGTGGTAATGATTAGGTTCTCATGGGCAGGGTCTCTTGGGTACCGGAATGATAGTGGATGTTTTCCCAAGGGCACTGTAGCAGTTCTCTAGAGTCTTGGAAGAGGGAGTGCATGACGGGAGACAGCTCCGCTGCACACTCTTTAAGGACTCGTGCTGAGATGAGATCCGGCCCTGGAAACTTCCCTGGTTTACACCGGCTCAACTGCTGGCGTACATCGTCCACAGAGAAAGGGGCAGTGTTTTGTGTTCATTGTGCTGAATCCCTGTTCCAATTTTTCCTTGTACTGGAGTTTGGCTTTAAAAATGTCATTCTTGATTTGCCGGGTTATGGATTTGAGGGAAGCCAGGTCCTGCTGCTGGAAGGCCTTCTGTTTCTCATTCAGGCTGCGAATGATGTGGGGGGTAATCCAGGATTTGGAGGTAGAGTATTGCTTGATGGCTTTGACTGGGATTGTTGAGGAGATGCAGAATTTTATGTAGTCCATAATGACTTCCACCCTCTGGTTCAGATTTCCACCAGAGAGAATGTCCCAGTCTGTGCAGGCCAGTGAGCCCTGGAGTTGTGCAGTGCTGACCTCCGACCACTGGTGGACACTGTGGATCTGGGGTTTGCACCGCTTCAGTCCCGCTCTGTAGTGTGGAAGCAGGAAAACAACATTGTGGTCTGAAAAGCCGATCGGTGGTTGTGCCTGTGAAATGTATGCGTCCAGGATGTTTCCATAACACAGATCCAGTGTGTATCCCCCCCACCCCCGTTGGCATTTCCACATATTGTTGAAATGAAGGCAAGGTTCTGTCAAGTCTGCAGCTACCGGTGATAAACACGGGAGCCTTGGGATATTTCCCCTGCATGTCACTGGCTGTGTTAGCCACTAGCTCTGCAGCGATATTGACATTAGCGCTTGGTGGGATATACACACAGGTAAGGATGACAGAGGGGAATTCCTGAGGAAGATAGAATGGGCAGAGGGATAATGTAAACATCTCCAGATTCGGAGTGCAGATCTTACTTTGGATCCTGATGTTGTTACACCACCGGTTGTTGATGTACACAAATACCCCTCCGCCCCTTTCCTTACCAGAGCCCTTCGTCCGGTCTGCCCTAAGTTCACCTCGGCATCCAAGACAGCTTCATCCAGCCAGGTCTTGGTCAGGGCTATGATGCAGGCTTCCCTGTAGGATCTCTCTGCCAGGCATTTTGCATGGAGCGTGTCAATTTTGTTCTGGAGAGACCAAACATTAGCCATGATGATGGAGGGTAGTGGTTGTTTGAAGGGCCGTCTTCTCAGCCTGGTATGAACTCCTCCACGCTTCCCTCTCCTCCTCAGTTGGATTTCTGCTGGCAGTACCCTGGATGGCTTGATACTGCGTGGCATGAAGGATCGGAGGTGGAGCAGAGCTTCCCAGGTGTAAGTGAGTCCATTGTTGCGGAGCTCTGACAGTAGCGCCCGGCTGTTACCAGCAGTGCTCCAGACTGTGATTAAAATGATCCAGATTGTTTTGTGCAGTGGGATCCACATACCGACAAAAGTACTGACACTTACTGTATTACTTGGACTGACGAAGACTGACAATACAAAACAGTACAGAGTTTAGACAAACAATCACCAACATTAATGGACTGAACTTGCGGCAAAACAAGCGTACAGGAAGTGTCGTCGCAGCAGGACATGCGCCGTTCCATAATTTATTATATTACTTTTTGTAGGCGTTCATGTAAAATAAACACATGAAGCTGCTTCGGAGGCGTCTCACTGTCTCCATATATTGCACACTCTTACACTTTCACTTCTTGAACCAGCAGATCTGTCTCCTTGCTTGAACATCTTTTCTATTCGTTTCCTCCTGGTTATTTTATCACTGTGTTGTCAAGGCTTATGCTCCAGGCGTACCTGATTCTTAAAGGTGATGAAAACTGGCCTTTTGATTATTTAATTGCATGTTCGGACTAAAAAATACCCATGAAATTAATCATGATATTTAAAAAGGTTGATAGGTGTATCCCGCTGTATGCTGCGGGTGTAAAGGGTGGGGCAGGACAGGATACTCTTGTGCCCCTGGTATAAGACGGCAAAGATCAGTGCAAGCTAGGGCCCAGAATCTTGATTAATTCATTCTGCTCTCTATCAGGAATTCCCCAACTGGCTATTCTCACCAAAATTGATGAAGCCTGTCCAGAGGTCGGAAAAGATGTAAAAAATGCATACAAGAACAAGTACCTGAAGGAAAAGGTGAGATTCTGTTGTGATTTTCTGAATTTGCACAGAGTTGTTATAAAAGTTGGAATAAAATTTCACATTTTAAACTTCTCATTTTAAAGTGATAGTTCACTTTTCACCATGTCGATGTGATGGTGGATGAAAATCTTCAATTTCCAAAACAGTCCCGGAGTTTTAGGAGAAACAGAGTAGCAGCCTCATCCAGTACAATGGCAGTGAATGGAGACCAATAGCACACTAAACAAGCACAAAAATTCTCCATCCTGCTCGTGTGGTGTAATCCAAGTGTCCGCTAGCCGCGACATCAAAAATTAAAAGATGCAATTTACCCCATGTTTTTAGCAGAAATATCAGCCTTAGTCTCTCAACCCTGAGCCGTGTTCACGTGAGCGAGTATGTGCACCTGAGGCGGTTACGTGAGCTCCCGTTCAGGCGAAGCAACATGAGATATACGTGTGACACGTATATCTCGCGATATTTCGGCTAAAAACATGGGGTAAATTGCATCTTTTGCAGCTAATTTTTGATGTCGTGGCTAGCGGACACTTGGATTACACCACACGAGGAGGATGGAGAATTTTTGTGCTTGTTTAGTGTGCTATTTTTAACGTTTTATCCGTGGTCTCCATTCACTGCCATTGTACTGGATGAGGCTGCTACTCTGTTTCTCCTAAAACTCCGGGACTGTTTTGGAAATTGAAGATTTTCATCTACCATCACATCGACATGGTGGTCAGTATATACTACGTGGGTTAATCTCGCAAAGTGGAATATCACAAAAACGCATACAAGAGCAAGTACCTGAAGGAAAAGGTGAGATTCTGTTGTGATTTTCTGAATTTGCAAAGAGTTGTTGTAAAAGTTGGAACAAAGTTTGACTTTACGTTTTAATAGTCTAACAGATATCTCCTACGATCGGCTCTTTGTCATCATTTCTTTAATGTCATTTTAAATTTAGGTGGAAGAACTGAGTGGGCTGCTGGGTCTTCCACCGAAATGCATCTTTCTTGTGAAGAACTACCACTCTGAGACAGACACAGATGACGACACCAACACGCTGATACTGAGCGCACTGAGACACATGATTAACTTTGGAGAAGACTTTGTCAACAACCTGTAGACCTCCATGCTGCAGAGGTGAATCTTGTTTTATCACAGTGTGAAAAAAACATGAATGTGCTGGTAAAGTGGGCAATATGGCTATTTGGTTTTCATTTGCAAGCATGTAATACATAATAGTTTCTACTGTAAGTGACTGTATAACCCATTATGTTTAACCTTGCTGAATAAATTATGAATAAGCTAAAAACATAGGTATGTATCAACCAGACTTGTATCACTGTCAATATGAATTTTGAGATTTTGCATTATTATATCTTTAACTATGCTTTGTTGGTTCAGGTGGAAAATTCTGGTGTTGTAGTTTCTCTGTAGTCAAGAATCTGATTAGTATGTCAAAAGAGAGAAATGTCTGTGGTTATAACTGGTCTAAATGTTGTTGAAAAGTAAAACTATGTTAGGAAAATACCTGTAGTTCAAACAGCATTTGACAAATGACAAATAAACAAGTAAAATTAATTTTATTATAGTTACAGTTATAGTTGGGCAATTTCTTGCCTGTCGATCAGATTAAGATTCCAGGTCCTGATCAGTGAAAAGGAAATATATGACAAAGCTGACAAAGCATCAAACTTCAGGGTTAAGGTGTCCCATATGAGACTGGGATGGTAAATGAATTCACAGTATTTTCACTGACCAAACGTGAAAACCCTTTTATTCTCTCTTCAGATTTCTTGACATAATCCCAATATTTCATAATTCATTTGTATAAATGATAGTGTAATGTATTTTCATTTTACACTTTGAAACGACTCAGTAAGTTCAGTACTGTAACTTCCTATTAGACTCATGGGTGCCAAACAAGCACTGCAACTGTTGGATGGGTGCTGGGTATTCTGGAGGGATTTTCCAGCAGCTTTTCTAAATTGGACAGTTGTGTTTGTTGGGTCATGAGAGGCTGGAAATGACACACTTGGCCTCACCCTTAGCTCACAGATACCTGGTGACTGGTGTGTCTTTCAAAACACCTGACGCAAAAGAAAGTGAAAGTATATTAAAATGTTCACAACATACACATCAGTGTAGACACACACACAGACATCATCAATCATTGCTGAACGCTCACAGGTATGGGAACTTTGCAAATCACTATTTTTCAATTCATGATTATTACCATCTTAAGAAACTGTGGTAAAGTTTCATAGCCATGTCATTTGTAAAAAGGAACTGTATGAAAAACTTAATGACTTAATTTCAGAATCATTATTTGAAGTAAACCTCAGCACTTACTTCCTCTGGCACAACTCCTGAGGTGAGTATCTTTTTATATCTAAACTTATAAATGTGATTGTGCAATTTGCCATTAAGAAGTGAAATGTTGAGTTTTATCAGGATTAAAGATCCAGTGTGAGATTTATGGGGATTTATAGGCAGAAATGGAATATGTTTTCATTAATGTATGATCACTTGAGAAAAATAATCAATGCAGCCACCATAATTTCTCTACCGTACTGACTATAGCAGTGTCCTAATTCAAATACTTCCATGTGTGTATGTGTGCAGATTTAGACAGAGATGTCTCAAATCGAGGATGGCTGTTGTGCCCTGACCGGAATAGCAGCTTCTTCTTTGTGGGCAAACTGGCAAAACATCTACCTGCTTATATATTCATTGATGTTCAGTTTCACTTCTTTTGTTTGCCCTCTGTTTCTCGGGAGGTTAAAAACACAACCTAATCTCCGTTGATGACGGGCCGGCCCTCCCTCCTCCTACTGGCTAAAAACACACCAATATGTTGATTTATATTTGATTTGTGGTATTCGTGGTAATCTTTACAACCTTAGCCAAATAAAAGTATTGGTGGCTGCAATCTGACAACAGTATAGTCATATACTTATCAATAAAAAAATACAATTAATGATATCTGCATGATTCGGTGTTCCGTGGCTGTTTCCGCAGCCACCTGGGTTATGTCAATGTCAATGTCAATGTCAAGTTTATTTATATAGCACATTTAAATGCCTAAGGCCAACCAAAGTGCTTTACAAGATAAAATCATCAGCACCGATAAACAATACAAGCAGAAACAGTACAAAGCAGAGAGGTAGAGAAAACAAAAACAAGACACAACAGGTGGCTCAACTCAGCCAGAGGCCAGGGTAAACAGGTGGGTTTTAAGATGTGTTTTCAAAATAGAGAGGCTAGTCGCAGACCGCACAGACAGTAGCAAAGCGTTCCACAGTGTGGGAGCCGCCACTGCAAAGGCTCGATCTCCTCTAGATTTTAAGAGGCATCGAGGAATGTCCAGAACTAACTGGTCAGCTGAGCTCAGGGCTCTGGAGGAGGAACAGGTGCACTGTCACCTTAAAAAAACATATGAATCAATATGAAACATGCGCTTGTTTTTAATGTAATAAATTATTTTACAAAGGATTTTACCAATTGACTCACCTACAAGCCAACCATCTCCAAACTCGCCATCTCGCAACTTGGAAAACAGAAAACTGTTTCTCAGAATAAAAGAATCATGTACTGACCCTGGATATTTTGCCACAACGTTGGTAATGATGCCTTTGGCATCACAAACGCACTGCACATTCAATGAATGCGTGTTTGCTATTTCTGTACACATGCTCAGTGTCTGCGGGGGGCACACGCTCCAAATCCACTCCAACAGCTCCAAAATGGCAATGCTGGATAGGCGATATGTTTTAATGATTGTTTCCTCATTCATTCCAAAAATGTTCACACGAGGGTGAAAAATGCGTTCTTTGATCATTTCGATGTCTCCTTCTTGCGACAATAACCGCAGCCATGCGTGCGCAATTACGCATACAAATCGTTTGCACCTCCCTTTGACATGTGTTAAATATAGACGCAATTTCTATGAGCAAAATTGCTTTCAAGTTTGATAAATCACTTTATGGGTGCTAAATTAATATAATTACATTTTCTCCTCCCAACACACGCACAATTGCGTGTGATCGCCCCATATTGCATTGCGGCAGACGTACTAACTGGATGCAGACTCACTTTGCACCTTTGAAAGACGCAAGCCTTAGCGCGCACTGTTAGTAAATCAGTTTGTAATTTTTTTTGCATGTGCAATGAGTTTGCACATGTTTTTATACATGCAAAACTTTAGTAGATCCGGCCCAAAGTGTAAGCACAGAAGTATGCAGATGGAGACACAACACACATAGTCTCTCCAATCAGAGAACAATGATTACAGTGTAACCTACATGCTTGAAACAGGAGGAAGAGACAAAAAAAACAAGAAAACACTGAAGAGTGCAGCCATCTTGGGCTCGATTAGTGTGAAATTAATAATAATAATAATAATGACATTATAATTATAATGACATACTGTGTCACTACATTCCTGGGGTGGGGCAACTTAAGTTTTGTTTCTGTCCTAAAAGTGAAAGTGAAAAATACATGTTATTATTCTTAATTTTTCTTGTCAGTGTACCATCCCGTCTTGAACAAAATGTTTTGTATATTTTCTGCATTTTAATTTAGTAGAATCAAAGATATTCATGAAGGATAAATAGTTTGCTGCTAGAGCACATTTATGTCAGTTTTACCTGAGATAAGTTTCCCATATTGAGAAATTTTCTGTCTCAAATATTCAGTTGGCATTTGGTTTGGTTTTAGACAACAATGTCATTCATATGGAAAAATGTTGCTTGTTTACATGTTGTCTTATTATCTTTTGTAGATATGTTCAGACTATGGTACGGCTATGGTAAGGAGTGTCCACCCTCTCCTGAAAGTAAGATACTTTCAAGAACAATGTTTAAGCTCATGTAGATAAAAGTAACAGATAATGGCACATTTTTTGCAATTGTGTTGAACTTATTTCTTTAAGGTATGAATCATATATCAACATGTGCACTTTACTTGTCAGCTCTTCTTGAGGCATGGAGACACAAACCATGGGGGTGAGTGATGCGTTCAGTTTGTGGTGCATCTGGTTAAACTATTTTGAAAACTGAAAGTGTAAACATATCTTTTTTAAGACTGCTGTTAGTTATGTAGCCTATGTTTAATATCAGGTTTGTCTGTGACAACAATCTTTATTGAACAGCCACAAAGAGACAGACCTGGAGTTTGTGAGGAATTATCAACCTCATAATAAAGAGCTGGAACATCTCAGAATTCTGCTTTATGGACCAACTGGTCACGGCAAGTCCAGTTTCATCAACTCTGTAGACTCCGTTTTCCAAGGCAGAATGACTGCCCGAGCGACAACAGACACAGTCACTGGGAAGAGCTTCACCAAAAAAGTGAGTCACCTCTGAGTGTGGTTTAAACAAGGGCATATATTTCAATTCACTCTCTGTAAAACAGCATTGAACAACTCCTTCGCTGTGTATTTTAATTTATTTCATTTTTATGTGCACTCTCAATGACAGTGGCAGAACATAAATCAGTTTTTGTTTAACTAGTGAGTAAGAAACAAACTGCATTCTGACCATTGTTCACTAGGTGACACTGTTGTCTTTATAACTACACCTCTCTGTCTCACAGTACAGAACTTACAAAATCCAAAAAGACGGACCAGAGACCTTTTACCCTTTTGTCTTCAGTGACATGATGGGCATTGAGAAGGAAGATAACAATGGAGTCAATGTGGAGGACATCAAACTGGCCATGATGGGACACATACAGGATGGTTACAAAGTACAGTTACTGAATACATTAATTAAACTTTGTTAGATATATTTCAGGAGAACAATACAGCTTTGTGATCTGTCTTGCATAAACAAATGTATTCAAATATAAAACTATTTACATGCAGATGACATTCTTTGATTTGATTTGATATTTTTTTCCAGTTCAATCCTTGCTGTAAAATACCTGAGGATGATAAGGCCTTCAACAAAACCCCCGCTCTACATGACAGAGTTCATGTTCTGGTTTCTGTCATCTCTGCCCAGACATCAATAAGTCCTGAATCTGTGAGAAAGATGAGGGAGGCCAGACTTGCAGCCAGCGACATGGGTAAGGGTTAATTATTGGCTATCCTAAGTTTAATCATACACCCAGCACAAAGTGGATGGTGATGGTGGCGTCATCCACTTTGTGCCACACTGGTGTTGTTGTTTTTGCCACATCTACAAGATAGGAAATGAACTTGTGCCTGTCTGTGCACCCTTGGGCGAGAGGTCTAAATATGAAGGTATGGCCAGGCGCATTTGCTATCTTGTGCCTGGTGCAAGTCAAAAGTCAAAACCACTTGTGCTTTAGATGAGCTAAAACCTGGTCAAAGCCTGGGATGTTCATGGTGACTAATTTCCCTGTTGATCAAATGCAAAATTCAATTTATACTAGTCGACTAGTCAAACAGTAGGAAAGCACTCAGAGCTGATGTTAGCTGCCAGCCTGCTACACAGTGTGGCTAATGTTAGCAGTGTTAGCAACAGCAGCAGCTGCTCTGCTTGCAGGTTAAAGTTCGTGTCTGTGCTTAATGTGGTCACATGTTGCTCCAGTCGAGTGGTTATATAACAGTTTATTCTGTCACAGTCTATGCTCAACATCATTTCCATTTTCTAGATTAAAACACTGCCAAATTGTGCTGGTTTTATGAACTGTCATCTCCAACTTTGCTGATATAAACATGGAATCGGTGTACAGCAAGAGGGGCTGCTGTCTGATGGGGCTGCATCCCCTACTAGTGGCAGGTGGCTACATAACAACTTATAGGCAACAGTTTACTGGCATGTGCATGAGTTATACATTGATGAATAGGTTAAATGACTAGTATTTCTGGTGCCAACCAGCAAGGGTGGTGACGTTTTATTGTGTAGTCTGTGGCGCAGTAGGTGTGTCACAAAAATAGCCTATGGTGCATTTGGCCGAAGCACACACACACACACACGTCTCTACAATCACAAAACTCCCTTCATTTATGTTAAGTTCTTTCCTCACACAGAAGTGTGAATTAGTAAAGTGTGAAGAGTGCACAGGTCAGGACAGGTGAGTGGATCAGCTGGATTGTGGTGCAGCCCCGCAGCCAGTCTGGGTCTACTTGCCTCTACTCTTGACCGCACCGTTTCTCTCTCCAGCTCCTGCCCACCGGCTCCTTCTTCAGGAGCGTCAGCCAGCAGAGCTGCAGAATAATAATGATGATAATAATGAATCATAAAATACAGTGTCATTTCAAGGTGCGTCAGTGTAAAACATTACCATCTACATGTCTGCAAGACACTTCCACTTCATTTATTGTATTACTTTATGCAGGCATTCATGTAAACATTCACTGGGGGGAGGGGGCACTGTCTCTATATATTGCACACTCTTGCACTTTCACTTCCTGAACCAGCACATCTGTCTCCTTGCTTCTCTTTATTTCCTCCTGGTTATTTTATCACTGTGTTGCCAAGGCTTGTGCTCCAGGCGTACCTGATTCTTAAAGGTGATGAAAACTGGCCTTTTGATTAGTTAATTGCATGTTCGGCCTAAAACATACACATGAAATTAATCAAGGTAAATGTTGATAGGTGTATCCTGCTGTATGCTGCAGGTGTAAAGGGTGGGGCAGGACAGGATACCCTTGTGCCCCTGGTATAAGACTGCAAAGGTGGATTTGGACACACCTTGATTAACTCATTCTGTTCTCTATCAGGAATTCCCCAACTGGCTATTCTCACCAAAATTGATGAAGCCTGTCCAGAGGTCAAGAAAGATCTAAAAAACGCATACAAGAGCAAGCATGTGAAGGAAAAAGTGAGATTCTGTTGTGATTTTCTGAATTTGCACAGAGTTGTTATAAAAGTTGGAATAAAATTTGACTTCACATTTTAATAGTCTAACAGATATCTCCTACGATCGGCTCTTTGTCATCATTTCTTTAATGTCATTTTAAATTTAGGTGGAAGAACTGAGTGGGCTGCTGGGTCTTCCACCAAAATGCATCTTTCTTGTGAAGAACTACCACTCTGAGACAGACACAGATGACGACACCGACACGCTGATACTGAACGCGCTGAAACACATGATTAACTTTGGAGAAGACTTTGTCAACAACCTGTAGACCTCCATGCTGCAGAGGTGAATGTTGCTTCATCACATGTAATACATAATAGTTTCTACTGTAAGTGACTGTATAACCCATTATGTTTAACCTTGCTGAATAAATTGTAAATAAGCTTAAAACATAGGTGCATATAAACCAGACTTGTATCACTGTCAATATGAATTTTGAGATTTTGCATTATTATATCTTTAACTATGCTTTGTTGATTCAGGTGGAAAATTCTGGTGTTGTAGTTTCTCTGTAATCAAGAATCTGATTAGTATGTCAAAAGACATAGAAATGTCTGTGGTTATAACTTAACTGGTCTAAATGTTGTTGAAAAGTAAAACTATGTTAGGAAAATACCTGTAGTTCAAACAGCATTTGACAAATGACAAATAAACAAGTAAAATTATTTTAATTATTGTAATAATTGAGAAATTTCTTGCCTGTCTGTCAGCCGGAGGTTTCAGTTCCTGGTCAGTGAAAATGAAATGTATGACAAAGCTGACAAAGCATCAAGCTTCAGGGTAAAGGTGTCCCATATGAGACTGGAATGATGAATTAATTATAAAATCAAAGTATTTTCACTGACCACATGTGAAAACCCTTTTATTCTCTCTTCAGATTTCTTGACATAATTCCAATATTTCATCATTCATTTGTATAAATGATAGTGTAATGTATTTTCATTTTCCACTTTGAAACGACTCAGTAAGTTCAGTACTGTGTGCAAGCAAGCTCACGTTGTTAGCATGGTGTGACGTCATCACGTGATCTGGTCAACAACTCAGCTGTTGTGATGGTGCCTTCAAGTACCATCGGAAACCTTGAATAACAGGGCTACCTAAATGGAGAATAACAAAACAAAAGAGACCAATGATACTGGAAAGGACAGAGGTAGTATAGAGGGCCGCAGGTGTCATTGAAATAATAATGAAGCATTTAATTAATTGACAACTAACTTTACAATGCAAGTTGGCATTTTTACCCCACACTTGTAATTTGAACTCTTAATTTTTCGTTTGTAAATTCTTTTTTCAATCTTTTTTATCAATTCAAGTATCAAACAATGAATTGGGCTACTATGTAGTTTGGATTATTTATTTATAGATTGATAAATCACTTTGCAAACACATTTTACTGCCTATTTTATTAGTTAATAATGATAAATGCTTTATTGCTATTTCCATGACACTGTTGTCCTTAGTGCAGAACGATTTTGAAAATATATTTAATTTTGATTATTTTGACTGTGATGTGATTTGTGATATTAGAGAAAATTAAATTTTTACACCATTAATCATAATAATATAATAAGTTATATTGAAAAACATTTTTGCAAACGACTTTTTTTTATGAGTCTACATCAATGGAAAAAATGTGTACATATACATTTTTAAAATAATTAAACTTAAATTAATTCATAGTATAATCTTTGGTTGCAGCCCTACAAAGATGTTTTCTTAAGTTTGTTAGAATATGTTGTGTAGGTGAGAACATCTCTGCAGCATGACAATATTTAATTTAATAAAATAGTATTTTGACGCTCATTTTTCCTCCAACAAATATTGCACCTCCTGCAATTCACAAATTGCAGTAGGCCATTGCGATTTCGATAAAATTGGCCAGCCCTAGTCGTTCTCCATAATGTATCACTCTAACACACGCAGCAACAAAGCAAATCATTTTTTCTAGAAACTAAACACACATTTAAAAGCGTGACGAAAAACACTGTGTGTTTATGACTGTGTGCATTATAAAAAATACAATTTATTACGCAAAAGTTGAATAATAGATTCGCACAAGATACATAAAAAAACAGAGATTTCTGGACTCCATAAAACCGTGTGATTTTGGTGCTTCAGTGAACCTGGGAAGTCGGAGCTTTGGCAGAGCACTTGAAGGCACCATGGGACAAGTGAGGGGAAAAGAGGAAGAAATCCACGTAGCCTGTCTCGCATCGTAACAGTCGGGCCGTGTAATGTCCTCAATGTGTGCGTTTATTTAACGAAACGCTGCTTTCAGTTAAGCGGGTAACGGTGTTCATAGTGGCGGGGTGAGGCGGAATAAAGCCACGCTGGTCCTGTTTGCTGAACGGGAGAGGACTAAAAAATGGAGCTGGAAGACGGGGTTGTGTACCAGGACGACCCGGGCACATCGGCGATGATGTCTGAGCGGGTGTCGGGCCTGGCCAACTCCATCTACCGCGAGTTCGAGAGGCTCATCGGCAAATACGACGAGGACGTGGTGAAGGAGCTCATGCCGCTGGTCGTGGCCGTGCTGGAGAACCTGGACTCGGTGTTCGCGGAGAACCAGGAGCACGAAGTGGAGCTGGAGCTGCTGAAGGAGGACAACGAGCAGCTCATCACCCAGTACGAGCGGGAGAAAGCGCTGAGGAAACATGCGGAGGAGGTGAGTTGAATGGAGCTGTAACGGAGGAGGCAGGGAGGGGAAATAGGACGGTCGTCAAGGCTGCCTCAGGTGTTTGGTCCTCCCAGCATCCCCCTGTGAGGAGGTGAATTCACCCATACACGTGGCCCGCCCGGGCAGCATCCCGACCGTCCTGCCTTGGTGCTGCTCTGTGGAGATGTAAACAAGGCAGTGTCATGGCTAACGTCAGGCTGAACGGCCCGCTCTTTGTATTAGCTGTGTGTCTGCTGTGTGACATAACACTGTGTCTCTAATCCCAGCGTGGAGGGGACTTCTTGCTCACTGACTCAACAAAAGGCAAAACATGACCACCACATCTGTATCAAACACATCTATAATCTATAATCAGCTCGCCTCTATTGCATCAGATAGTGAAGTCACGTCTGAGCCCCGTGAGACCCTGACTGAAGACACAGCAGGTGAAGTGACTCAGCATTTTGGGACATCATCACTGTAACACAAGTTAAAAAAAGAAACACAGGGAACAGAAGATGGAGACAGACAGGTCCAACCACAGCTTTACCCATACTACATCTTATGGTCTTACTACTTCACATACAGGGTCCAACACTATCTGCAGATAAAGATGCTAACTAAAACCGTCAAGGGTTCTGTCCCTGTAGGAGAACCCTTTTTTGTTCCTGGTAGAACCTTTTATAAAGTTTCCTGTTGAAACCCCTATTGAGAATTCTTCCCAGATCCCAACATAGACGGTTATACCCAGGACCATCTGTGAAAGGTTTCACCCAGCGCCTCCTAGAGAGGTTCTGTAGAGAACCCTTCTATGGTGTAATGGTTGCACCCAGAACCCTCTCTGGGGGATTCTATCCGGAACTTTCCCGCCTTTTAAGGATGCTAGCAAAAAACAACTTGCCCCTTTTATATTCCAAGGGTTTTATTCAGAACCCAACCAGGAGATTTTTTCAAGGACCTTTTTTGTGTTAGGAGGGTTTTATCTAGAACCCACCCAGGGGTTTCTACTGAGAACCCTTTTATATTCTGCTACAAAGAACTCTTGGCAAACCTTTCCACCTCGTAAGGTTGCTAACACGAGCCAACCCAGCGGACTGTCCCAAGAACCTTTTCATTTTCCAAAAGGTTCATCTTGAACACACTCAGAGGGTTAATACCGAGAATGCTTTTATATCCCATGGTTTTATCCAGGACCCACCCAGGAGGTTCTTCTGAGCCTTTTTATGTTCCAAGTATTTTATCTAGAACAAGGATTTTAAAAAAAATCCTTTAAGAACAATTTTCTTCTTATAAAGATTCTTTGGTTGAAAATGGTTCTTAATGGACCCCTTAGTTCTACAAAGAACCCTCAACAAAACTTTTCCTCAAAAAAGAGTCCTTCAGAAACAAATGGTTGTGAGTAGAACCTCAGCCCTTCACTACTGTACTACCAGCACCCTGCTCTGCCAGCAGGTCATCATGTTCACCCCTCAACCTTGTGCAAAACTCTTTGTGCATGTCATCACTCACACCATCACTCACTCAATCACATTTGTTGATGACAGGTGAAAAATGCGCGGTGAGTTCAGGGTACCCAACATACTGTGGTATAAAACAGTCACAGCTATATTAGATATAGGTGTGTCATAATTTAAATTGAAAATCGAAAATCAATCAAAATGAACCTCCAGTTTAAAATCAAAAGCAGGGTTGGTGATCCTCCCAGTATTTTTTGCATGCTGACCTGGTGGCAGACATTAAGAATAACTCAATAGATGGTCTTGTTTGCTTAAGTAGGTCATATACTCATTAGTAATAAAATAAGACTTTTCTATAACTAGTTTAAAACTCCATATTGTAGGTTTAACCATCCCTTGTAGCATGCACTTTTCTGTGACTGCAGCAACATGCTGGCACCGGGAGAGACTCGCTTCCTACAAGCACACTCTCTCATCTGTGTCACTTATTAGGGTTCAGATTACCCATAAGGCCACCCTCGCTGAAGGAAGGCCGGTGCAAGTGAGAGCTCAACAGTCTAATGAGGGCATAACTGTCAGTGCTGAAGGAAAATGTTAGAGCTGCTACGATTAATCGATTATTAAATTAATCGCCATCTATTTTGATAATCGATTAATCAGTTTGAGTAATTTTTTTTAAGAAAAAAAATTCTCTGGTTTCAGCTTCTTAAATGTGAATATTTTCTGGTTTCTTTACTCGTCTTTGACAGTAAACTGAAAATCTTTATGTTGTGAGTAAAACAAGACGTGAGAACGTCATCTTAGATTTTGGGAAAAACTCGTTTTTCGCCATTTTCTGACATTTTACAGGCAAAACAACTATCAATTGATTAATCAAGAAAATAATCAAGTGATGAATCGACGATCAAAGTAATCATTAGTTGCAGCTCTACAGTTACATTGAAAGTAATATTGGTAGTGATAGTGAGAGATAAGAAAAATAAGTTACATTTCATCACATAATGACTGTGAACACGATCATTTCTTCCATGCACGAGACAGAACGTGCAAAGCCACATCATTCTACTGGCCAGATTACTTAACTTACTATTAGATGAAGAGAAAACTAAAAAAAAAACATGTAGAAAAAAGTAGATGAAAGACGAGATGACGAGGAGCAACTCTGGCAGGCTGCTGCCCAGCCACAGAGGACATTATGCAACTGATGGAGTAGATGGAGTAGTACTCTTCGTGATGAGTAAACTGGATTTGACTTGTAAGAATCAGTGGAATGTCCCTTTTAAAGGAGCAAACGAGACATACGTGTCATGAAGTCAGCATCAGTTTAGAAAGTATCAAAGAAATTGGGTGCATTTTGTAGAAAAGGCTCTCGTATATTACTTGATCAGACGTTCGCAACACAAGTGGAACCCTAATATATATGTGTGTGTGTTTTATGTGGGATAATGCTTCAGACGTGTGAATCTACTGCCTCCTGGCCTTGAGCTTTTTGCATGAAGGGCAATCTGATGTGACTCAGACCTTCTGTCCCAGCTTGCTTCTTTGACTCAGGGCATCAGGACAGCAGGGACACTAGCCAACTATGCTTTGGACATGTAGACCCCCCCCCCTTACACACAGTGATGCTGAAGCAGTGTGACAGCCAGCCACACAAACACTCAAACCACAGGCACACTGACAACGCGAGCGTATCCTTCATTGTTGCAGCAGCATATTATTATGTCAAATGTAGATGCTCACATTAAACCAGTGTTTATGGGATTGTCTTGGGAAAGTCTTTTTGTCCACGCCCCTGAGGAGGAGTGGGCAGGGGTACACTGAGCCTGTCGGAGAAGCAAAATATTACTTCCAGGTCATGTGATCCTTTGTCAGAGACTAAGAGAAAAGGAACGTCCCCCAGCTTGCATTTTTGTCCTTTCTTTTGGGTCTAAGTGTCGAATTCAGGTGGCACAGACTGACCCCCCACCACCACCGTCCACAGCAGTGTGGGGTGTCACGTGTCTTTTTAGGAGGACAGATGAAGAGCTCAAGCTTTCACATGAATTGACTTTTTTTTTTTTACTGGCTGGGTGATCACTCATGGCTCTTAAACTCATTATAGATTTCACACAGACATGAAACAGATACTATCACGGCCTGCCTCATGTGTTATTGCAACTGTTTCTTGTAATCTCTAATGTAATTTGAGGAAACAGACAAAGTGCAAATTACTTATGATATTAATGACTGTGTGAAAATCATTGATTTCGAGCCAGCTGTTCAGACCGTTAAACCTGATCTGCAGCTCCTCTCTGGTTTCTCATTGGTTCCAAACCTGCATTGTAGCTGCTGGTTTTGTTTCTACCATCAATCATTGCTCTTTGTGGCCGTGGGATTACTGCTGTTGATATCAGGGTGCATTATTTTAACAGTCCCTCCAGGATTTCACAGGCAAGAATAATCCATCTGGACCAGTCAAAGCAGTGCGCTCAAAATTATAGGGCTGCAACTAGCTATTATTTTCTTTATCAAATAATCTGTCATATTATTTTCTCGATTAGTTGTTTGGTTTATAAAATGTCAGAAAATTGTGAAAAGTAATGATTAGTTTCTCCCGAAGCCCAAAGTGACGTCCTCAAATGTCTTGTTTTGTCCACAACCCAAAGATATTGAGTTTACTGTCACAGAGGAGTAAAGAACCCAGAAAATATTCACATCTGTGAAGCTGAAATAAGAGTGTTTGGTAAAACTTTACAGTCCATTAATTAACATTAGTTAATACTTAATAAGCAGTATGACCTGTATAACATGCACATTAAATTATTGATGAGAATATAAGTTAATGAACGTCCGCATAAAAAAAGGAAAAAAAGCACATTTCTGCATGTAGACCATGGATTGTGTTCACTGAAGGGGAGGATACATAAGTGCATAGACAATTATTACTTTTAAATAAACATTTATAAAGATGTTTTAGCTAAAAACTTAATGCATTTGTATCAACCATAATACTAATAATAGTAAGTATCATAATCAACATGTAAACTTTAAATAAATGTTATCAAGAGGCATTTATTAACAGATGATAGTGATTATTATAGTATTAATTAACTGTTAGTTAATACTTATTGTGGTTGTTACAAATGTTAAGCGCATCTTTATAAACATATTAACTTATGTGTGAGTTAACTTGCTTATTAAGTATTAACAAGTGTTAAATAGTGGACCTTTATTTTTATATTTTATTAAAAACCCACAAAATGATTCATTGATTGTTAAAATAGTTGACAGTTAATGTGAAAAAAAGCACACAGAGCATCGATGAATATCATCAGAAATAACAAACCATGTGTTCTTTTCTTCATCCATTAAAAAACAAAATGTGTGGTAAGCTATGATGATTGGTCAAATTTGCCAAGAAGTTGCAGCGATTGGACAAAGTTGCAAGGTCAAAGGCAGAATTCACAGGGATTGGCTGAATTTGCGATTGGAGGGACTGTTAAGGCTTCCACTAATGGTTGTTTTCATTATTATCATTTAATTAGATGGACTGATTATATTCCCAAGTGATTTAGTAATTGTTTACTGCATAAAATGTCAGGGAAACAAAGAAAAACACCCACCACAGCTTCTCAGAGCCTCATGTGACGTCTTTAGATGCGGTATTTTGTTTGACCACTAGTGTTCAACCCAGTGATATTCAATTCACTCTCATAAAAGATCAAGAAAACCAGCAAATATTCACATTTATGAAGCTTGTTTAAAACATTATGTGAATGATTAATTGGTTGTCAGAATTGTCACAGATTAGTTTTCCATCACTTGACTACTAAGCCATTTACTGTTTATTGATTGTTTTTTCACTCAGTCAGAATTGGGCAAATCTGAATAAAAAGCCTGTACTGGCCACGTTCAATCTGCAGCAAACTTCATGCTGCGATGGAAAACGTTCATTTAATCCTGAGATCATTTATTTATTAATACATTTTCATGTGTCAGACATACAGCACAAAATACCAGAGTGCCCAGCAGGCTGGGACATGTCTTTGTGCATCAAAGTTAAGACTCATGTGTCCAGAGGAGGAAGGGCAACCACATTAGGGCCTTGGTGTGCTCAGCTGGACAGGATGTGGACGCTGACACATAGACACAGACACACACACACACACACTCTTTCTCTCTCTCTCTCTCTCCGGCTCAGCGGTCCGCCCAGAAGGAAACCGGGAGGAACTAGAATTCCCGGATGAACCAATAAGTCTAAGATCCTGTTTCTCTAATCCTGATTCAGACATACTTTTACAGTCCATGTTGAAACATTACACCGTCACAGTGGCACACATGGTCTGTCATTATATATATATCAATTAATCAGAAGATCATTTTCAATCATTTGTATAAAATGTCAAAATAAAAAGAAATTAAAAAAGCGTAGTGATAAAATTACTCTTCAGAGCTTTACAGATTCCAAGATGATATCTTCAGATAACTTGTTTTGTGCGACCAACAGTCAGTTTTCTCATTTGAGCTGCAAACAGAGAATGTTGTGAACTATTGTGCTTGAAAATTATCTAAGAAAATTAGGGCTGCCCCAGTTCGTCAGTTCAAGCCATGAGTTGACTAGTTTTTGCATGTTTGTGATATTGTTTTAATTATTTAAATATATAATTTTGGGGCACAAAGTGAGCCGCCTGTTACAGTAAATGCTAAAAGCAGAAAGGTTACTGACTCTGAATCTGTTGGAACAACCAGCAGGAACATTTAATTTAATTTATGTCAACATGGTCGAACTTCAAACGGGTCTAAATAAATAAGTTGCAACTGTAGTGAAACATCAAATCCTCTGATTGTCACTTAAACAGCATCAGACTATTAATGACCAAACTCTGTGTGCATGTGTGTGTGTGTGTGTGTGTTTGTGTGTGTTCCTGAGCAGAAGTTCATCGAGTTTGAGGACACTCACGAACAGGATAAGAAGGACATGCAGAGTCATGTGGACAGAATGGAGTCCCACTCCAGACAACTGGAACTCAAGATCAAGAACTACGCAGACCAGAGTAAGCACAAACACACACACACACACACACACACAGACACACACACACACGCACACACACAAACATCCACACATGTTTGCAACAGTCCCCTCTACCTGTATCCAAGGAAAGCTGACCTCCCATTCATTGGATAAGGAAAAAAATGTGTTTTATAACCTACTAATTATTAATGGTTAATCAATTAATCAATTGTTGGCATTTTCAACTTTTGGTTAAGGAAATGCACAATATGTGTAACCCTTCAAGGAAGTCAAGTCTACTTACAGACAGGTGACACATTTTGACATTAAACTTTCTGTCACAAAGCATCCTTTTGCTTGATAATATCACAATAACATCTGATTTAATTCGATGAAGAGGTCAAATAATCATTTTGTGTATAAATATGTTATTTACCACAGCTGTAAGTTGCTGGAAAAGCTTGAAAATGCTTGAAAAGTGTACGAACACTAAAATTGTGATTTTAGTTGACACGTGCATGTACAATTTCAGCTTTGGCCGTTTTTTTCCCCCTCTCTCTTTAAATAATCTTCCTCACTTGTTTGATGTCTGTCTCATGTCTTGTTATGCCTACTCTCTGCTCTCACACACACACACTTACACAACCATACACACTCACACTCTCATTCTCCCTCTTTGCGGGGGTAACAGTAATGGGATTATAGGATTTCTGTTATTCCCATCCTCCTAATGCGGCAGTGCATTACCGCCCATCTTATTGGTGGATTAAGGAATGGAAAGTGATTGGCTCTGACGCTCTGTCTCAGTGGAAATAGTGGATTCACACAATGACTGGTCCAGTTTGTATCTCGTGGCAAAGCGACCCAGCTGGAGGAAGGGAATCGTTCATTCACACAAAGCTGTGACGGGGGGAAGAAAACGGCAACATTCATTTCTTCCATATCTGAGTTTTTAGCAGAGAAATGAACAGGGCAAACATAAATATACATTTGGTTTATTCTGTAAAATTAAACGTTTTCTCCCATTATCACGTCATAATTACTGTTTCACTGGGGAAAATGGCGATCCCTGAGTGTGCACGCATCTGGTCAGTGGGTTCAGTCCACCCTCTGCCACTCCCAGTGCGTAGTAAATCATTCATTCATTACTGTACGTTGCATTGGCTGAGCTGATTGCGGCCAGAGGCATCTGGGACAGAGTCCACAGCTACTGCACAGTTAATAAGGCCACAGTTGGTAGCAGATGAAGACAGTGTAGCTCAGATTTTTAAGCTGTTCCCCTGCTCTTGTCTTGACTTTATTTTCACTTGTCTGAAACTCAAGAAACCAATAATTTATCAGTTTTGTTGTTTTGGTTTTGTAGTTTTATTTGTCTGCATTTTAAGTATTTATTTATTTAAAAATAAAGTGCTTGAAACTGCTTGAACTTATAATTGCAGTGCACCCTTGTAGCTCAGTAGGTAGAGCGTGCGCCCCGTGTACTGAGGCTTTTAGCAGCCGCTGGTTTGGCCCATGTGCTGCGTGTCATCCCCTCTTCTCTCTGCCGCCTTTCCTGTCATATCTTCAGCTGTCCCTATCAAATAAAGGCAAAAATGCCCAAAAAAGAACTTGTAATTGCTTTCAAAATGAATCGTTCTATGACTGAATTGTTAAATAAAGAAATTAGACATGTTCCTGGTGACTAATTTCTCTCTGGACTGCACGCAAATTTTAATTTTGATGAGTTGATTCGTCTAACTAGAGCTGGGCAATATATATCGATATTATATCGTATCGTGATATGAGAGTAGATATCATGATAGATTTTGGATATCATTCTATCGTGATATGGCATAAGTGTTGTCTTTTCTTGGTTTGAAAGGCTGCATTACAGTGAAGTGATAGAATTTTCTTCTCATTAAATACACATTACTGATAATTATTTATCAAAAAAGCTCATATTTTGTGAAAGCACCAATAGTCATCTGTACAATATTGTCACAATATCAAGGTTCTTGGTCAAAAATATTGTGATTTTCACTCATTTTATCACCTTAACTGCTTCCACCGCCTCGACTACGCAACATGTAGTCAGTCAAAACCTGCATGATCGATATTGATATCGAACGAAATGAAACTTCACTATTGTGATAGGTTTTTCAGCTCTATCGTCCAGGCCTACGTCTACAGTAAGAAAGCAATTTAAATTGAGTGGTTTATTAATTGAAAATGTTAAGCATTGCCTGAAAAAATACTGCGTGTTTTAAGAGCCATTTGAAGCCATTAATCACCTTCTACATCAGCCAAATTGTATTTTATATGCTGCTGAAATGTGGCACTTTACTTTGTGCAATGCAACCATTGCACATTATCTTAACACATCAAACATGACAACAACTTTTCAGATATAAAAGGATCAAAGTGTGCAGTTAATGACATTGTTCAGTGTGGCAGCCCTAATTTAAAGCTATAGTTGGTAATGTTGAGAGAGCTGTTGGAGAGCATAGCAAGATTTGAAAGTGGCACGTCCTCTAAGCTCCACCACCTCCTCCCCCTCCCGTCAGTGCTCCGTCCAAAACCACGCCCCACGTCGAGTAAAAACGCTCAATGCTCCATGCAGGAAGCACAGATCCTATAAGTTAGATAAGCAGTATGTACCGACCACCGACAGAGAAGCTAATGTTAGCATTGAGCTAATACGAGCTACAAAAGCAGCTAAGTAGGCAAACATTACATATTTCATGAAAATAATAAATACCCTGAAGCAAAACAAATAATTACCTGTCCAACAGAAAGACAGAAACCTCTGCATCACTTTTCAGGCCCTTCAGATGCCTCAGTTGTCTCCACCGCTCAAAGGCTGCACCGATGTTGACTCTGGTTTGTCCTCTAGTTTTATCCAGAGACTTTTTCGTTGCAGCCTTTTCTGCCTCCGACTTTCTTTTCTTTCCCTGTTTAGCAGGGCGAGCCGTTACAAGTAACGCTGGAAGTGGTATTTTTGGCTGCATTTTCTCTGCTATAGTACTCTTATGAACTTATTCTCCTGCTAACTTGGTGTTTCTGCTGAGGAGTGTGCTGAATATTTCCGGCAACGGAGAAACGTGACGAGTGCGCACGGGGGGGGAGGGAGGGACAGAGGGGGGCGGGAGCAGCAGGAGACATGAAAGCATCTGATTGGTTCCTTTCCATTCGGACCGAATGGCAGGGATTGGTCAGAGTTTTTACAGGCCTGCAGCTGACACAGAGGTCTGATTCTTTTCGTTCCTTTTTCTGAATACATAATGTTTGACTACTCTCAGGATAGAAGGACCATTTCACCCAGTATAACAAAAAGTGTTTCTGAACAGGATTACCAACTATAGCTTTAATGTGATGTAGAAGATAATCATTTTGAGTTGATATATCTATATAGATATGTAATTTATCACAGCTGCTAAAAAGGCTTGAAAAGTGACTTTGGAAAAGGTGCAGGAACTCTGCGTTTGTAAAGGGCCTTGGCACGGTAGACTGCATCGGTTGAACAAAAAGGGATCCAACCGTCTGATGATGAAGATTTAGATGCAGGCACACATCTCATCCTCTAAGGCTTCCCAGCAGATTTATGACATCATATTAAATGGCCAGATGATTACTCAGCTGCCGCACAGATCAGGGAAATGACACTGTTGGCATTTCTGTGGTGTTGTTTTGTGTTACATCTCCTGTTAGGGTGGATATTACACACACAAAAAAAACCCTGTTGTGTTTTCAGTTTTACTCGGCTTTTTAGGTAAATATCGATGATAAAGGTTATTAATTGAATCAATAGCGTGGTCTTAATGTTCAGCTCCTCCACACAGCGATTTATTAAACATGCACATCAGTAATATGAACGCACAGGAGGGATTACTTCAGACTGAACTGTCTCTCCTGTGTAAAGCCTTTTCCACTTCATCGCCTGTCTCCATGAATTCGATGACTCACGATGGCAGAATGAAATCCCTCTGTAATGTCAAAACACACACACAACACACACCAGGCCAAACATCATCGCATGACGTGCGGGAGCTTTAGCTGCTGTAATTGATAGTATCCAGGCTTTT
>JAJHUR010136577.1:39537-52994 GCA_027495735.1 Lutjanus campechanus
GCTGATTGCGGCCAGAGGCATCTGGGACAGAGTCCACAGCTACTGCACAGTTAATAAGGCCACAGTTGGTAGCAGATGAAGACAGTATAGCTCAGATTTTTAAGCTGTTCCCCTGCTCTTGTCTCGACTTTATTTTCACTTGTCTGAAACTCAAGATACCAGTAATTTAACAGTTTTGTTGTTTTGGTTTTGTAGTTTTATTTGTCTGCATTTTAATTATTTATTTATTTAAAAATAAAGTGCTTGAAACTGCTTGAACTTATAATTTCAGTGCACCCTTGTAGCTCAGTAGGTAGAGCGTGCGCCCCGTGCACTGAGGCTTTTAGCGGCCGCTGGTTTGGCCCATGTGCTGCGTGTCATCCCCTCTTCTCTCTGCCGCCTTTCCTGTCATATCTTCAGCTGTCCCTATCAAATAAAGGCAAAAATGCCCAAAAAAGAACTTGTAATTGCTTTCAAAATGAATCGTTCTATGACTGAATTGTTAAATAAAGAAATTAGACATGTTCCTGGCGACTAATTTCTCTCTCGACTGCACGCAAATTTTAATTTTGATGAGTTGATTCGTCTAACTACAGCTGGGCAATATATATTGATATTATATCGTATCGTGATATGAGAGTAGATATCATGATAGATTTTGGATATCATTCTATCGTGATATGGCATAAGTGTTGTCTTTTCTTGGTTTGAAAGGCTGCACTGCAGTAAAGTGATAGAATTTTCTTCTCATTATATACATATTACTGATAATTATTTATCAAAAAAGCTCATATTTTGTGAAAGCACCAATAGTCATCTGTACAATATTGTTACAACATCAAGGTTCTTGGTCAAAAATATTGTGATTTTCACTCATTTTATCACCTTAGCTGCTTCCACCGCCTCAACTACGCAACACGTAGTCAGTCAAAACCTGCATGATCGATAATTATCGATATCGAACAAAATGAAACTTCACTATTGTGATAGGTTTTCCAGCTCTGTCGCCCAGGCCTACGTCTACAGTAAGAAAGCAATTTAAATTTAGTGGTTTATTAATTGAAAATGTTAAGCATTGCCTGAAAAAATACTGCATGTTTTAAGAGCCATTTGAAGCCACTGATCACCTTCTACATCAGCCAAACTGTATTTTATATGCTGCTGAAATGTGTCACTTTACTTTGTGCAATGCAAACATTGCACATTACCTTAACACATCAAACATGACAACAACTTTTCAGATATAAAAGGATCAAAGTGTGCAGTTAATGACATTGTTCAGTGTGGCAGCCCTAATTTAATGTGATGTAGAAGATAATCATTTTGAGTTGATAAATGTATATAAATATGTAATTTATCACAGCTGCTAAAAAGGCTCGAAAAGTGACTTTGGAAAAGGTGCAGGAACCCTGCGTTTGTAAAGGGCCTTGGCACGGTAGACTGCATCGGTTGAACAAAAAGGGATCCAACCGTCTGATGATGAAGATTTAGATGCAGGCACACATCTCATCCTCTAAGGCTTCCCAGCAGATTTATGACATCATATTAAATGGCCAGATGATTACTCAGCTGCCGCACAGATCAGGGAAATGACACTGTTGGCATTTCTGTGGTGTTGTTTTGTGTTACATCTCCTGTTAGGGTGGATATTACACACAAAAAAAAACCCTGTTGTGTTTTCAGTTTTACACGGCTTTTTAGGTAAATATCGATGATAAAGGTTATTAATTGAATCAGTAGCGTGGTCTTAATGTTCAGCTCCTCCACACAGCGATTTATTAAACATGCACATCAGTAATATGAACGCACAGGAGGGATTACTTCAGACTGAACTGTCTCTCCTGTGTAAAGCCTTTTCCACTTCATCGCCTGTCTCCATGAATTCGATGACTCACGATGGCAGAATGAAATCCCTCTGTAATGTCAAAACACACACACACACACACACCAGGCCAAACATCATCGCATGACGTGCGGGAGCTTTAGCTGCTGTAATTGATAGTATCCAGGCTTTTCATTGTATATCTGTCTGTCGCGGTGTCTCGCTGCGTGGCTTAGGCTAGACCTGACGCACTAATGGGGGATTAGGTGTTTTTGTCACTTCATAAGTCGGCCCGACATTGAAACCCATTGAGTGAGATTACCCCCATCTGCCTTGTCACATTGCCTGCCTGTGGGACGCCCAAATTTTTATTTACAGGGTTGTACCACAGTGAGGTACACTGAAGGACTAAAAGTCGACGTTTTCTGACATGTTATTATTGGTTTTCTGGGGGAGAGTTTAGAAGATTGATACCACTCTTATATCTGTATGGTAAAGCTTAGCTTATCATAAAGACTAGAAGCAGGGGGAAACCAGTAACTCTGAAACACACACACACACACACATGTTCAGTGCTCAACAACAAGGATTGCCTGCTTGCCTGGAACAAGTAAAATGCCATATTGGGCAAGTAAATCTAGCAAGTGGTCAAAAAGAATTCAACTATTAAACTGTTTTGATTATCAAGGAATCATTATGATTATTTTTCATGCCAAACATTGCTGAAAATGCTGCTTTCAGCCTCTCAAATGTGGAGATTTGCTGTTTTTCTGTGTTTTATATCATGTTAAATGTCTTTGGTTATGGAGCGACAAAACAAGACATTTAAAGACATCACCTTCTAATTGAAGCTGCTATTTTATGTAGTTTTGCACACATTGCAGCCCTTGATTCAACATGCCAATTAATTTCAGTCATTGCTGTTATTTGTTAACCACTAATAAATAAGCCAAGTTGTAGGATTGCAGGTTTAACATTGTTTAATTGGTAAGATTTTTGTGGTCCAGATCCTGCTTGCAAGATTTTGATGTTGTCATACCTGGTTTCGTTTTATTTTTATTTTATTTTTTGATTGATTTGAATACAACTGACTTGTTTTCTGTTTCAGTCGGCAGGTTAGAAGAGCGTGAGTTGGAGCTCAAGAAGGAATACAACTCCCTCCATCAGCGACACACAGTGGTAAGGGGGGAGAGGAAGGATGCAGGAAGGAAGGAGGAAAGGAAGTAAATGCTGTCGACTGATCATTAATAACATTCATGACCAGTTTCCTCTGCTTGTTTGGTTTGACTTCCGCAGATGATCCATAATTATATGGAGCATGTAGAGAGGATCAAAATACAGCAGATTAGTGAGACGTCGGAGTCGAGCGCCGTCGGCCGAGTCAGGTGAGACCACAACGGATAAGTTTGCAGTAATGCTGTGCTCATGGTAGACATAGTAAAGATCCCCGTGGTCATCACTTGTTAGTGTTCATGTCATCAAGACAGCTGCATGATTACAGAGTTGGTTGTGTGAGGATAAATATGTGTGGAACGCCTCAGGAAGAACCCTATATAGCACAAAGATAAATAATGCATAATATCAGATTACATGTGGTTTAATTATTTCACTTTCATATCATTTACAAATGCTTATATAAAGTTGGTCAGTTCAAAAAACCTGAAAATCAAAACACCATCACAGCAAACACTGAGCGGTTAACAACAGCTCAGCTGAGGCCAGACTTGTGAATTGTGGCTTTTGACAAAAACATGATCAAGAATATTTTATGTCTCGTCCCTCCAGGAGAGAGCGGCCTCTCTCTTTAGGGATCTTCCCACCATCTGGTGGGGGGTCTCTGCTCACCCCAGACCCCCAGGCCAGGGCAGAGACACTGGGCACAGAGAGCTGGAGGTTCGCCGACCCAACACAGCCACGGTCCAACACTAGCCTCAAGGTACGTGTTTGTGGATGGTGCCTCCGTGTAAGCTTTTATCACAGCTGGTGGGGAAAAAAAATGAACTTGATAACTGATGTGGGCAGCTTGGACTGAAAATGGGAGTCAGACGTGCTTTGGAGCATAGTGAAAGACAGACAGTGTGATAACACTTAACCATCATTAAAAGAGAGTTAATTAAAATACAGGCATAAAAACCATAGATAGATTGTGCTTTGGGTTAAAATAAGTATGTTACTTATACAAGTTCATGTACACGATGTACATTACAGATACTTAAGGTGTTCAAACCATCAGTTGCACCTTTATAATAGCCATCCAAATGTTTATATACGATTTACCAAAAAATGATTTACCATTAAGTAAAGACCCCCTCCAGTGTTAACATGTCCGTTTCATGTTTTTTTATGTGTTACAAGTGAACAACATGTCTGAGCATTTCTTGACTTGAACCTGCAGTGAGCAAAGGCAGTCTCAAAAAATTGGATTCAGCCAGGCTGGGTATATGACATCATAAACCTAAGGAACCAATCCCGTCAGTTGAGGGGGTTGTGCTATATGTAAGTCATTTTAACAAGGTATATGAACTTATTTTGTCAAAACAACACATCAGACACAATTTATTTCTTCTTGTAGAACATTTTATATGTTTACAGCATGACTAGAAGTGGACTTAAACAAATACTGTGATATACAAAATGTTATAACATATGCAACAAAAAACCTAGTTTACTGATTTAATCAGTAACTAATAATAAAACAAAATAAATATTAGAATGACTAATAATTAGAAAATAATTATCATTTCATTGTTTGTTAACAGTGAAATCACTGTTACCTAAAGTTTAATAAACTATCAATTGGCCATTTATTAATGGTGGTTATTATAAAGTGTTAGTGATAAAAAAAACCCAACAAGACAGAATCTTTTTGGCTTTTTGACTGAGTCCTCCTACTTTCCTCATTTGCTTTGGTCCAGACTGTCAACTGTGCATCTGGTGACGTCTGATCGTCCAGTCTGAATTATGATGATAAGATTATCTGAAATGATTAAAGAAGACTGTTTAGTCTGATCCACAAATTGTTTTTTTTTTACTTCCTTGAAATTATTTGATGCCTGAATACGAACTGTTACCTGTCCACTCGCACTGCTTTAGCCGTTTGATCAAAATCAGTATCAACAGTATACAAACACACACACAAAAAAAAATGGCACAAATATGGAGAGTGATATGATCGCTTTGATCCCCTTCGCTGGCTGCGTTTTCAGCCCTCCTGCCAGCGCTAGAAGATAGAGGAGTTTTGGCTTTGGATCCGTTTAAAAATAGAGAGCCTTTGATAAGGCTCGGGCGTGTAGGCAAATTTTAGTAGGCATCTGACAAGGCCATCTCTGTTTTCAGACATCCTCCTCTTTAGCCATTGATGAATATGCAAACTTGTCTTTTCCGCTGGTGCAGCAGTCAGAAGAGATCATTAAACGTATCGCATGAATATTCATAAAACCGTTTGATGCGGGCGCAAAAATTACAATATTGAGCTTTATCATGTGATGTGTATTTTCAGTGATTTTAAATTCAGGTTAAGCTGCTGTAAATACACAAGTATTTCTTCAAACATAAACATTGTAATGGTTTTGTTCTCTCAGCTAAAATTAAGCTGCTCTCTATGCAAACAACACTGACTGGTGCTCTTCAAAAGGTTCTCGGTGTGAATCCGTGGCAGTTAGGACCTGGAGGGGGGGACGATGTTAATTCATCCCACTGCTGCGTTTTTGTTAAAACTGGGACATCAGCTCTGTGGCGCGATGCATGATGGGAGTGATGCCGCTGTATGGCTCGCAGCCAGTCACTGAGGGAGAAAAAGGCTAGCTGGAATGTGATTGGTCCTTATGTAATCGGTGCTACAGGACGGTTATTGTTGAGCCGTGGCCTTTTTGAACACGAGCAGCTTTGATATGCAGACAGGCTCTTAGAGTTAAACAGAGACGTCATATTTATTTATGGGGTGTGGGTGGCGTTTCAAGTGAAAAGGAACGGCAGGTTAATGACTGCATACGCCTGCATGCCAGCCATGATTTAACCTCCATCCACAATATGAGATTCATATAAGCAAGACCATCCCATCGCCTTTAAAACTGGAATAATTATATTTTAAATCATTACTTTTTGTTTTGTTTCAAGGGACTTTTACAAAAACACTGATTTTGCACATCAAACTGTTTACAGGTCAGGGAGTAAAAATTGTATAAAGCCTTTTGTGGTTCCGGAGGGAGCGGCACAAAATTTGACAAACATCACTTGGGGTTGAAAACTACAAGTTTGAAAATGAAAAGAAGAATCTGAATATGAAGAAATGAGCTGAGGAGACTTCTGTAGCTTGTTCCTAATCCCTGAGCTAGCAGCTAAAGGCTAAATTAGCTGCTACGAGAATAACACACCCCTGCCTCTGTCTGAACTGTCAGCAAGTTGAGTTGAATTGTGGGATAAAGGTGTGGAATAAAAGACTATATCTTCTGCTGCATTGATTTTGATACTTATTAAAGGGACAGTTCACCCAAAAATCAGAAAGCGTAGTTCTATTTATCCGTCTAGATCATTTTGATGTGAGTTGCACAAGTGAAGATTTTGGAGTTTGAGTTTAGGAGATGAGAGATGTCTGCCTTCTCTTCAATATAATTGGACTAGACGACTCGTGGTGCCAAAAAAATTTGAAAAACTCATCATCAGTGTCTCTCTCCAGAAATCACAACCTGGTTACTCAAGATAATACACAGGCCAAAATAGTTTCATGTAGAAACTATGTTATTTTTCTGTAGTAGAAAGAAAGTATAGTTCCAGTAGATTTTACTTTATAAAAAGAAAGTATGTACTTTTTGATTTTAGGTTGACTCGCCCTTCAAACTGTTCAAATGTATGAAAAATGTATAAGCATGCACTGCTAAATTGGTGGAGTACTCTTGTAAACAAATCAAAGTAGATATGTAATTAATACCGTACTGTTCATGGGACTAATATTTCAAGGAGAATAAATGATTTTCCTGAGCATTTTAGGTAGTGACGAAAGTTGAAAATTTTAAGAATTTGTTATTTTCATAACTGAATAACACTTTGACTTCTTTATGAAGTAAAAAGTTTACAAATGCTAAGAATAGCTTGGATTTCTCCAGTTTAAATCAGTCTCAGTACAACTTGAAAGGCTGTAGGTTAGTTTAAAGAAGGTGGCAACCGATTATTATTGCCAGAAAATAGTGAAAAGTACCCATCTCAGTATTTACAGCCAAAGAGGACAGTGTCAGGTGACCGCTGTCAAACCAATAGTCCAAAATGTTCAGTTTACTATCACATAATACAAAGAACTGCAGCAGATCTCACAATTAATATGCTGGTACTGGGGGTTTGGGGTATTTTTGTTTGAAATATGACTGAAACTATGAACCGATCATCAAAATAGCTGCGTAATGACAATGATTAACAAGAATGATTAAGCACAGAGAACATCCAAGTACAGAAAAAGGAGAAAAGTGACCGAGGTGCCAAGCTCTCACACCTGTCACTGGAGCACGGTGCAAAAAAAGGGGCGGGACTTAGGAAGGTTCAATTGTCACGCACAATAGCACTTTTCCATTCACTTCACAGACATGCACACTTTGGGGTGTATGCATTTCAGCTGAACTGCTTCTGCACATGTGAGCTTCATTCTTACTCTCCCCCCCCTCCCCAAGCAGTTGGACTTTGTCGACCCCCCAAAGGAAAGGGAGGGTAAGAGTGCGCAGGACTCTTCTTGGGGGAATTCACTGGCAGACGACTGCAAGGTAGTTGGATGAGTGGCGACTGGCGGATGTGCCAGCCGCAGCAGCACGCCTGCACTGGCTGTGGACAGCGCAGTGTTTGTGTTTGCGTGTGTGTGTGGGCTTCAGTGGTCCCCTTCACTATGCCGTTTCATCTTTTTCAAAGGCGTCGCCTCTCACTCCACCGGCCCACCTGTGCTAGATTGTGCCGCATGCAACCACGTCCTGTGTGAGGGCTGAATTGGCGTCTTTCAAAATCCGAGCGCAAACAGCCCGTCGGCTGCGTGACGGGTGGAACTGGATAATTATTAATCCTTTAAAGTCAGTAACAGCGTGGTTGCATCTGGCCTCTAATTAGTTTTTCTTTTCAGTTAAAATGCATGACTTTTATATTTTACATGCTTCTTTGTATTTTTGCTTCATTCATGCACAATTTCAACATAACAGTCACATTTCTGACCATTCATTGTAACAATAACACACATTTAAATAGTACTCTGTCTTTAATGCTGTAGTTGTGTAGCATTAGCTGTGATGTCCTGTCGATTTATACTTTCAGTTTCTTCTAAACTGTTTTTTAGTTTTTGAGTTGTGTGTGGGTTTGTGTTGTGTTGTGTACTAGAGGTAGGAATGGCAGCTCCCATTGTGGCCATGTTTTAATTTCAGCTGAAGCTGTGTGAAGCCCCTCCCCACAATCCGTGTAGCTGTGTGTTGACTTCCCCTCCTTGTCCGTGTTTGTGTGCTAGCTCTGTGTGGCTCATGTTCTTTCTTTTTTGCTGTTAATTATAGTGTTTCTTTTAGATTCCTTGATGTTTCCATGAGATCCAATTTCATAAAAAAAAAACCCAGCAGCTTTGTATTTCAGAACGTCGTGTTTAAGGGATTTAGAGATAGATTTTCACTTTGAGATAATTACTGTTCTCTAGCTCCACACAATGTAAGTGCTGAAAGAAATTGGACTCTTGTGTTTTCTCTTATACTGCATGTGTAGTGAACTTTCTAGCGCTTTCAGCCTGTCCAACCGTGTTAACCTGTTAGATTGTGAACTGTGTTGTTTTGCTGTTATTCCCTGTGTGGTCCCAGTGTGTTCTGTATGTTTTCCTTTTTTTTTTTTCTCAGTTTGGAACTGGTTCGTTTAAGCTCTGCCTGTCATTTTGAGCCTTGACTTTGATTGTCCATGTGTAAATATTGCTGTGAACGAGCCCCTTTTCATTACAGGATGAGCTGTCAGACTTCACCGGCTCCAAGTCGGCCACGCCGATGTCCACCACGGCCTCGGACATGGAGAGGGAAGATGGGAACAGTAAGAGCATGGAGGTGCAGGCTGCACCGGGGACCAGATCTATATCAGTGGGTAGGGTCAAACATCATGAAACTGGCACTATTTTGTTATTATTATTATCAGAGCTGCACAATAAATTGTAATATTATCGTAATTGCAATACGACAAAGTGTGATATCCAAATCAGAGAACCCGGACCAAATTGCAATTTCTTGAAAGAGGGGAGTCAGCATTATAATGATATAGTGCTGCAGAGATGCCTAAAAATCAAGTTACAAGTTACAAGTTTGCTACGCATGTTCACTATGTCCAATAAACAGGCAAAATAAAATCATAAAATGTCAAGAAAAGACGCCTCAAAAAAAAAAGTCTCCTCAGCCGGCTTGCAGGCTCGCTTCGGTCCCACTCCAAGGACCACCTCAGGCGTGACTCGGCATTGGAAAAGCGCCAGTGATCAGCCTCTCCACAGTTATAACAATCGCCGACTCTGCATTGTTTGAAATAAATCTTTAATTCACCGCACCAAATGTGAAAATATTCTGGTTTTACAGGCTCTTTTTCTCCCACTCAACCTCCTGCGTACTGGGTGTGTACTGTGCCACTGAATAAGAGTCTCGCAGACCGTTTAATTAGTAAAACAAAATGACAAAAATACTTTATTTCCACTTCCCTCTAGAAAGTCTGCATGGAAGGACAGGAGCAGAGGACATGAGCATGATGAATCATGATTTCTCCACATTCCCTCCTGCAGCAGAGCTGAGTGCCTGTTTGTTGAGGCTTGGGCTCGTGTTTGGGTGTATTAAAAAAGCAAATCAAGTTTTTCCCAGCATAAGTCTCTCCAGGTCAGGGAGTCGGTAGAGGATGACCGTGTTTTACAGGCATTCAGTCACATGTCTTCAGTTCTTTCATTGTCCAGCTCTTTTTCCCATCATTGTCTCACATAGCCTCTAGTGACCTTATTCAGTGATGTCACTGCCATTACTTGAGACCTTTAGTGCTTCCTGAGTTATAAGCCTCGATAAATAATTCTGAAGCTGTAAATACTTGTAAAAGTCCTGCCCCCCCCAACCATAAGTCTGACATAGACTGACATAGGTTATCTTTAAACACACACAGAAAACCCATAGAGAATCTTGTCAATTTTCAAAATAAGAGACACCCTGAGCAGACTCACGATCATAAAAACAAACAAGAAAATAAAGTATTTAACTCGACAGCCTACCTGCACGTTGTAGAAGCACAAACCAAACCATCAAAATCTGAGCAAGTCAACATAATCACGCTCTGCTGCTTCTGAAACACTGGTGGTGGGACATGCAGCAGTGTGGAGGACAGATGAAAACTGTGGCGCAGACATGCCTTTCAAGTGGAATTAATGGGTAACATGATTTACACCAAGATGTGTCAACTGAGCTGAAACTGGCACCGTTTCAGGATCAGATGTATTAGTCATCCATCGGTCTCGGTGGCCTCATGCATTATACATCATATGACACGAGAGTTTGGGACGCTGTGTTTATGCTGTAGTAAGGTCCTGGAAGAAACGATGCTGAATTCTGTGACTTCACTCAACAAAATTCCTCCATGTGGAACATCCTGCACTGTCACCAACGCAGATGCAACGCAGATCATTCCTCTGGTTGTCAGCCTGTCAGCGTAAAACATCTGGATTCCCTCTGCTGCAACTGTTAAAATTTCACATTGAAATAAAACATTGCATGAAACAAAACAAATGAAACAAAAACAAACAATTCCACACATTTCAATAAGTTAAATTTTGTAACTTTTGAATAAATGTGATTTGATTGATTTACAGGATGCAGTGTCATTCCTGAAGAAATTAATATGCATCTTTACAGATTGTTGTGTAATATTAAATGTCTATTATTTACAGACTGTTATTATGTAATATTTATATTATGTTATCCTTGATAATTAAGACAGGTAACATTAGTGACAATGACAACTCTTCTTTTAGCTCCATGGGTCGTTTTTAATGCAGTGACTGATGGGTAATCTTGCTCGTCAGCTTCTACCAAAGTGAAGAACTGTCCCAGCACAGTTCACAGTTCCCTTTGAACTGAGCATTTTTTGCTCCCTACAGTTTGGAATCTTGCTTAACATCAGGGCTGAACGAGTCTAATAAAATATCTAAATCCGATTATTTTGACCGATATTGCAATTTGATTTGCGATATTAGAGGTAATGATCATTTTTACACCATTATTCTTCTTCTCATTGAAAAACATGAAAAATGTTCAATTTTTTCTTTTTTCGCAGGAATCTGTACCAAATGACAGGACATGTCTGCCTCTTGACATCCATTCATTTAAACGTTTTTTGACACGCTTTTTCCTTTAGCAAATGTTGCACGTCCTGCGATTTGAAAATTGCTGAAAGCCATATTGTGATTTTGTTAAAATTTCAATAAGTTGTGCTGCTTAACATTGCATCTCTGTGCAGTCCACTTTACAGGGAGCTATAGGCGATCAGAAGGCACCCAGTTTGTGTTTTTGGATTGAAAAATGTCTTAGCCTGATGCAAAAGTTTGTTGATTTGTACTCGCATACTGTATCCTTCCTTCTCTCTGATATTAATGTGCTCTGTCTTGTGCAGGTTTGCCTGAAAATGAGGACAGCTCAGATGTGCAGGACATCATCGAGTCCACGCCTGAGCTGGACATGGATCTCATTGGATACAAACCCTGCAGGTAGTGCAGAGAACATGCTGTCTATCGGGTCAGTTTGAAAACGACGTTTCACCAGGTAGCATCGCATAACCTCTTGTTGTTATTACTCTTCTAGTAGTACCCCTACTAAAGGCATTGAGAACATGGCGTTTGACCGCAATACAGACTCTCTGTTTGAAGAGCTGTCGTCTGCGGGCACTGGGCTCATAGGAGATGTGGATGAAGGGGCCGACCTGCTGGGTGAGTTAAAAACTTTATCTTCATCGGAGCAGCACTGACATGAAATAATGTAGCAGAAATCCTGTCAGATGCTCTGAGTGCATGTTATCTGCCATTGTGTTAGAAGAGCGTGTACGAAATGTCTCTATTCAGTTATGAATTGACTCACTATTTGTGACAATCATATCATGGCCATAGAAAATAGTCATTTGTAATTAACTTGTAGGTGTCAGTTAAAATTATACTGGCCTATTGAAGCATCTTAAATGTTTTCCCTCAATTTGAATGAGTCGTATATAAACGTCAGAGATGCATGGATGGAGTAATATTTTTAGTGATGAGGACAGTGTGCTCTCGGGCTGATTTGAGCATGTTCTAAATGTGTAGTTGACCAATCAGATTGCTTGGTCGGACCTACCTGTTGTAGAATTTCTAAAATAAATGCCATTTTTTATGCAGTCTTTTTCTTACTTTTTTAGTGGCCATGGTAAAAGAATATGCTTGACTTAATAAGTCACTTTGAAGTCTCCTGATAAAGAAAATATTAGACTCTGTGGAGCATGTGTTGGTGTTCTTTGCAAAAGTTTGTTAAAAATGATTTTTTGTCTGTTTATCTTGTTGTTATCTTGTGAAACATATCACATACAAATGAACTGCGCAATTTTCTTTTATATCTGTAATCACTGCCTTTCTGGGTTTTTCAAAATAGAGATGGTACTGATCGGATCCAGTATACAGCATATGAGGTATCAGGACAGGTGTCGGACTTGCAACACTGAATCGCGAAATCTTTTTGAATTGCGATCTAAATTTCACAAGGCCATGTGTTTGTCCTGTATTTTTATAAATTCTACAGCAACACATTCCAATTTACCGTCTTACGATGCAGCTGGAGTGAAGAAATATAATATCCACCTGGTGTAACAATAAACCAGCATAAAAATGACATAAACCACCATAGATGTTCTGAACAAACAAATTACAAAGAGCAACATGTGCATTCTGGGACATAAAACTCTCTCAGTGCATCATTGGAAATGGTGCAAATGAGGGCCGTCTCTCAGTTAATTTACACAAACTACACAAGCTTTCCAGACTGAAGTTCACTCTCAGCCTTATGTAATCTTACTACTACTACTACAACTTCTTGTACTATTACTACTACTACTAATAAAAATGATAATAAAAATAATAATAAACATCAATAAAAAAAAGAGCGCTGGCATTGTATCAGTATCAAATTCAGATATTGGAATCAGATTGAAACTGATGAAAAGTGGATCTGTGCATCTCTATTTCAAAACGCCCATGAATCTGTTCTACTGAAGCTCCACTACTGTTTGGCCAACAGCTGTTGTCCTACTGATAGCACTAGTTTGATATTCATTGTAACTCCCAACTCCTGCTGTTTGCTGCAATGCTACACCACTTGCTTTGGTCCAGCTGTTCTACGCAGTGTTAGCCATCTACCCATGTTAACATCACCTCTCTTTCTCCCGTATCTCATCCTCTGGCTTTTGTCCATAATCCCAGTGGAGTACTCTGGTGTGTATGACCTCAAACCTTTCCTTAGTCAAACACTCTCCTGTAACGTCCCTCTGAACTCTACTCATTAGTCACTTTCTGCCATACCCGCCATCATTGCAGCTCACAGCTTCTTCTTCTTCTTCATTATTTTTGATAACAGTTGACTTTTGACAAAGTTTGGTGCATGAGTGATGGAGTTCAATGCTTCCTTTGTTG
>JAJHUR010136578.1:0-12305 GCA_027495735.1 Lutjanus campechanus
GGCATATTGTAAATATTATTTCCTTTCAAAAAGAAAGTTAACTTTTCATTTGTTGAACCTTTGTATCTGACACACAGCAGAACAGAGCGCTTTTTACATCAGAAATGTGTTAAATATTTGCTTTGAACACACAATTTACACTCTGGATGTGAGTCTCAGAGGGTAAATGTTCGTGTCAGCTCAGTTTTAGTCCACCACTGTTAACAAATATGTTATTCTCTACACTCTATTCAGTTTTTTAAAATCATGCCTCCTTTGAGTTGATTGTGGTGGAGCAGAATTGACCTCGTAATATAACCCTCCATCTTCTGAGACGGTGTGTTATTGGCGTTTCGGTGGAGTAGGTAGGTATCACTGCTGCGTTATGGCCACAAAATGGATTTTGTGATACAGTAGCTCCGGTCCTGATTCATCTGTCTACACAGTCTCTATTATTAAATAATCATTTGGTTATTGATTTGTGTGCTGATATTGACCGAGTCAAAATTAATGGGCCGGTCGATGAGGCCTCATTCATCGCGGTTGTTCACTCATTCCATCGATTCATAATAACTCAACCTGCGAGCTCTCTGAGGTTATTAATTATGATTCTGACATGTTGCTGGTGTTTCTATTCACAGTCAGTGAACAAGCAGAGTTTGAGTTTAAAGGGATAGTTCAGATTTTTTTTGAGGTGGGGTTGTATGAGGTAGTGGATTACAATTCCCAGTTCCAAAAACGTTGGGATGTTGCGTAAAACGTAAATAAAAACAGAATGCAATGATTTGCAAATCCATTTTGACTTGTATTCAGTTGAATTCAGTACAAAGACAAGATATTTATAACGTTCAAACTGATCAACTTTATTGATTTTAGTAAATATACCCTCATTCTGAATTTGATGCCTGCAACATGTTTCAAAAAAGTTGGGACGGGAGCAACAAAAGACTTCTTTTTGGAAAATTGGACAGGTAAACAGGTGACAATATCAAGATTTTAAAGGAGCATATTCTGGATTTGCAAATCATTACATTCTGTTTTTATCAAGTTTTACACAACGTCCCAACTTTTTTGGAACTGGGGTTGTAGGTTTGGATGCTGCCTGACGCTGTCCACAGCAGAACACCTTCCTTTCACTGGTTCTCCTGCTGCTTCTCCTAACTGGATTCATGCCGATCACTGTCTGATAATACACTGACCAAGCATTAGTACCTCATACAACCCCACTTCAAAAATCTGAACTTTCTCTTTAAGAACAGATGAGTATTGATAGTCAAACCTGCACCTTAACAAAAGATCTCTAACCTCTTGCCCCCAAACCTGTTTCTATATTCTTTTTTTTGACTAATTATTTCTTTATTCACGTTACAGTTTTCTGTGTGTGTCCAGATTCTTTAATAATATATATTTTTCTGTGTGTTTCAGACCTGATCCACTGCACCAATGAGCTGAACGTCAGCATCCCCCACCTGGCAGACACACTGCTGGAGCGCACAGCCAGCAACAGCTGGATAGTGGTTTTCAAAGCGCTCATCACCACACACCACCTCATGATGTACGGCAACGAGGTGAGCTGAACGCACCAGCGTATGGAAGCCCGGGGAGGGCAACGATAATTATTATTTTCCAAGTTTAGTTTGTCATTTTGACCTAACAAGCTTGTTTTAATGAGCTCTAAAAATGATTTTCCCTCATTTTTTTGGGAGGTCACCAAAGAGGTTAACACAATAAAAACAAATAATTACAAGCATGTTCACTCAGGTTGTCGTACAAACTAATGTTCTCCATTCACTGATGAATGTTGTTCTCATAATCCTCTGTGTTCTGATTTATTCCTGAAGTATAAACTATCCTGAACTATCCTGACATTAGTCAGTTTAGTTGTAATACAAGAGGCCAGGCAGGCCGCAACACGCTAAGAAATAAAGGTGCTAACTAGAACCATAAAGGGTTCTTTGTTTGTCCCCATAGGAGAACCTTTTTTGTTTCCTGGTAGGGCCATTAATAAAGGGTCCACTGGGAACCCTTCTAGAGAGTTCTACCAAGAACTGAACATAAACAACTATCCCTAGAAGCATCTATGAAAGGTTTCACCCAGAACCCTCTATAAGAAGTTCTACAGAGAACCCTTCTAAGGTGTAATGGTTACACCTGAAGAAGGTGGAAAGGTTCTGGATAGAGAGGGCGCTAAGAAGAACCCATCTGAAGGGTTCCACCAAGAACCCTTTCATATTCCAAGTGTTTTATCTCAAACCAACTTTTCAGGTTCTGAACCAAGTTATTTTTGGTGGAAATGACCTGAATGGTCCAAATCAGGTGCCTGAACTAGAACTGGGCCAGTTACATGCCAGAGGAAAAGTCCTACAAGGGGGTTCTACTGTGAAACCTTTAATATTCCAAGAGTTTTATATAGAACCTATCTGGGGGGGCCTCCAGGAAGAACCCTTTTCAAATCCTTTTTTTTCTGAGAGTGTATTATTTCCTGTTGAACAGACGAGCACCTGCCAAGTAGCAGTACGTCACCCACCAGCTTCACCCTCTTGTTGGTACTTTAAATGCTCTGGTTGCAAAAAACTAAGATGGTGACCCCCATAATGTCCAAATTCAAAATGTCCATAAACCAAAGGGCGATGTCACGATTGGTTCACCCTGAAGCAGCAGTTAGCAGTTACTTTAAGTAAAGCTATCTGTCTGTCAGTGATCAGGGGCCGATTTCACAGAGATATTTTAGACTAGTCTTAATTTTGCTCATAGGTTTGTCTACTAAAGAGCTAAACTGCTTTGTGCAACGGATGACTTTAGACGTCTATCTGAAGTCTGGCTATCTGTTATATCTAAAGTGGGACTACAGCACAATGAATTCTGGGTAAAATTTTTCGAAAGACCTTTTTCAAAATGAAAAAAAAAAAAACGCATCCAACCCCTCAGCTGTTTACCCCAGCAGGAAATATGTGTCTTTTGGAGGAACAGTTGCAAGGATATTTTACTTGGAAAGTTTAGCGAAGATGGAACAAAACAAAAAAATCTGATCTGCAAAAACAAAAAACTGCAGTGACAGTAAACAGTGTTAATCCCTCTGCTGAGAGGAGCATCAAAGATGTTCAAGACACAAGTCATTGCTTTCTCCATAACAATGTTCGCAAACCACAAATTATGAGCCATGTTTTCCTCTTTTTGTTGTTGTTGGGTGCTGCTGATCAGTTGGTGGCACTGACTGTTACCATGGTAACATGGGGCTGAAGCCTGAGTCAGCCTGGGGGTAAGGTGTCTAAATTTTTTTTGGCTTATCACTCTCTATTTTTGTGAACTGGTCTAACTTGCAGTAGAGTAATCTTTGAGCAAAACTGGTCTAAAATATCTTTGTGAGACTGATCACAGTGCCTCTTGGAGGTCGTTGTTTACACCTGTATTGAGCGCGGTTCACTTGTGATCCGATCACCCAGGTGTAAACAGGCTCATTGCTAATGTACTGTAATAATCGTTAGTTGCAGCCCCACAGTGGGTGATAAACTATTAATGCAGTGTCAGAGCGGCACACAAGACTCAATGAAAGGGTGAAACAAGGACATTTCCTGTGCAATCTAAGGCTCTCTGCACCTTCACCGCACACACACACACACACACACACACACACACGGTGTGGACTTATCGGCTCGCTGGAGTTGTTGACATTTTGCTCGCCAGGTTGTATCAATTTCTCTCCAACTCCTGCAGCGAGCTTCTTTGAAGCCGTATCTTCATGTGTCCGACGAGGACTGATGAGGTATCCTGCTGACATTTCAATGACCAGGGTGACAAATCAACTCACTGCACCGCTCGCGCTACAAGAGCAACAACAACCCCGAACATCAAACATGTTAAAGATGAGTGTGTCAGACTAGAAAGTGAGGCCGTGGCGGGGCCTCTTACAAAGTATTCGAACGACAGAGCTTCTTGCAACATAAATGGTGACATGATGTTTGGAAAATTTGTCAAGGATGCCTGGGTTTACCAGAGCGGTGAGGTTTAAAACCACACAAACTGGCACCTTTACTTCCTTAATGCGATGTATTGTTGAAACGGGATGCTGGAGTGTGATCGTTATAACTGTAAACCACCGGGACGTCTTTTAAAGAGAGAGAGGCTACTGTTAGTAGGAGAAGACTGAAAAGAATTACTGCTCAGAATTTCTGTTAATGTTTGTGCAAGAGGAGCCGAAACTTGTGTGGGCAGCTGGTTGATAGTTCTCAGTGATTTGTTTTGGGTTTTTTTTTTACTTAAAGTCTACATATTTCTACTTTATTTGGAGTTGTTTTTTACTCATCTGCATATATTAGGGGTGTCATGACAGCTATGCCCTTGTTAGACTATCGAGTCTTGATTTGTAAAGATCAACAAATCATTGTTTTATAAGTCCTGATATGGGCCTTTTATACTTTCAGATTCTTATCCTAAAGCGTTATTCCACCTTGTTAGAATAATTCACTCAGTATGTACTCACCACTATGCCTATGTGATGATGGGTGAAGGTCTTCAGTTCACAAAACAATCCTGGAGTTTTAGGAGAAACAGGGTAGCAGCCTCATCCAGTACAATGGCAGTGAACGGTGACCACGAATAAAACGTTTAAAATAGCACACAAAACAAACACAAAATGTCTCCATCCTGCTTGTGTGGTGTAATCCAAGTGGCCGCGAGCCGCGACATTAAAAATTAACTGCAAAAGACGCCATTTACGCCATGTTTTTAGCTGAAATATCAGCTGTAGCATGTAACCGGTAGGATGTAAACATGGCGTCGATCTCGCGAGACTTCCGCACGTGCGTCCCAGAGCCCTAGAGATCTATTCTATCTCTAGGGCTCTGGTGCGTCCATTAGGATATATACGAAGTCTCGCGAGATCGCGATGAAAAGAAAATGCTAGGAGAATAACCAATTTTGCCTTTGTTTCGATCAGGCTAATTTTGATCTATTTTTCATTTAATATTTAAATTTTGACACCCATAGTATATTTATATTTCTAATGGCAAAACCACAAATATTCTGTTTCTGTACATTTTTCATTTGTTGTTTTTATTCCACATTTGCTTTGGTAATAAAGGTCTGTTGAACTGAAATGAAACTGAAACTGAACTGGTTGACCTGCTCCAACCTGGCAACCGAGACCAGTGTCGACCCCGAAATACATTATAATTGATTATTGACAGGTGAGAGCAGAGACAGAGAAATACATGCCAGAAGGACTGCAGCTGCTGCAGTAAATCAGCATTGTGCATTTGATTTTTTTTGCATGCTTGTTGGTTGTTGGTTGTACCTCCATCAAGCCCTGATTGTGAGCAGCTACAGTTTTAGAGGAAGTTAAAAGTTTCCATTTCAACAAACTCAAAAGCTGCCCCCCCTGTGCACAAATGAACTCTTCGCTGCTGTTGCTTCTTTTGTCTGCGTGGACGTGACTTAATATTGTCAAGTGAACGGCATCAGATAAGTCACTAACTCCTTTTCCTTTTGTGCTTTTTCCCCATCAGAGATTGATGCAGTACCTTGCCTCCAGAAACACGCTCTTCAACCTCAACAACTTTCTAGATAAGGCTGCACTACAAGGTGATTTAATGCCGTTCAGCTGTTTGTAAACTCAGCAGTGCTGCACGTCCAACAAAATGACTTTATGTCGGACTGTCCTCGGCTCTGTAACACTCTCAATAAGCTTGTTTCACAGGAGAGCTCCAGACAAATGTGCCTTTTGTTTGATACAAAAGACGCTGCTGTATTCTATTGAAAATGGAAAAACATGCTCAGAGACTTTTATTGATTTATTCATATTTGTATTATACAAAGATATTTAATTACAATCTCCAAGTAAAACGGTGCAAGAACCAGTTTCCATGGAGAAGTTAGTCAATTTCATATGAAAGAGATTAAAGCTTTTTAACCTGGTTTGAAAACAGTTGAAGGTGGTCAGTCTCTAACTGCAGTGCCTCCTCTCTGCACCTCCAGGGTACAACATGTCAACCTTCATCAGACGCTACAGCCGGTACCTGAATGAAAAAGCCATGTCCTACAGACTAGCGGCAGTGGACTTCACCAAGATGAAGCGAGGGTAACAAAGTTTTTACCTTGGAATATTAAAGTTTTACCTTTCCACCTCACTCTTCTACACTCTCCTCGCTTCACTCTTTAATTTCCAGTCCTTACTAAGAAATAGTACAAGATTAGATTAATACTTCAGTTAACAGATTCCTATTGCTTGACTCATTTTTGTATTTTTATCTCAAAATGCCTGATGGTTTATAACACACTGCAACACGAGCACAAACTCACTTTAAAACGTGTTTCTTGTTCACACTAACTTCTGTCTGTGTTATTTCTTCACTCTGTTGACTCTAAAGGATCTCTTTACACACACACACACACACACACACACACACACACACACACACCTCAGTCCTGCAGGTCTGATTAGTCCTGTGTGTTGCATGCGTGTTTGTGTGCATGTATTTCTTGTTTGTTACCAGGGCTGACGGCGTGATGCGCACCATGAATACAGAGAAGCTCATTAAGACTCTGCCTACAATTCAGAACCAGCTGGATGCACTGCTGGATTTCCAGGTAAAACATCTGACTTAAAGATACCAGACGGGAATTTAAAAAAACAAACAAAGTGTAGCAGTCAAAGCAACATCTTAATCTGCTGTGTATTTTTCTTTTCTTTTCTTTTCTCCTTTTCTTGTCTTTTTTCTATTTTCCTTTCTTTTATCTTTTCTTTTCTGTTTTTTCTTTTGTCAATCTTTCTTTTTGTCTCTTTTTTCTTTCACTTTTCTTTCTTCTTTTCTTTTCCATTCTTCTTTATATTCTTTTCTTTTCTTTTCCACTTTCAATTTCTTTTTTGTTTTCCTTTCTTCTTTATTTTCTTCTTTTCTTTTCTTTTTTCTTTTCTTTTTTTCGTCTTTTCTCTTCTTTTCTTTTCTTTTCTTTTCTCGTCTTGTCTCTCCCTCAGCCTAACTCCAACGAGCTGACCAACGGAGTGATCAACACAGCGTTCATGTTGCTGTTTAAGGACTCCATACGGCTGTTTGCTGCTTACAACGAGGGGGTCATCAACATGCTGGGTAAACACGACACACACAGAGTTAATCTCTACTGAGTCCATTTTGTATTTATGCAGTTATCTGCCTCCGGTGTCGAGATCACAAGACTGTGACTCCACTCAATCCGTCTTTAAGGAGAAATCAATTTTTCCTCGGACTGTCTCTCAAAGTCCAATTAAAGACTATAAAGATCACCTTTTCTTTCATCAATTATTAAGCCCGTGAGGAGTCAGAGAACAGACCAGCATGGACTGAGGAGTCCATTAAATGATTCATTACTTAACTGACCTGATCTGAGGTGATTCAACCATGGTTATATCGTAACTAACTGGGCCTCTATGTGGAGTTTATTTCCAGATGTGGAGGCTTATCAGGACAAATCAGCACCAAATTGATTATTTAAAGGGACAGGTCTGTTTTTTTTAAGTGGGGTTGTATGAGGTACTTCTCCACAGTCACTTTATTAGCTACAGTAGATGGCGGTCAACCTTTGTTTGAATGGAAATTAGAGTGATCCTAGTCAGGGGTGGAGATCGACAGCCGGTTCCACTTTACAACCAGTTTTAAAATGACAATTCCATCCACAACTTGTGCATAAGCATGTATTTTTGGTCCACACACGCTGCTACGATGCCTTTCTCTATGACATATAGCATAGTTTATAAGGTTTATGATGCACTGGGGGCAGTGGTCCCCATCCCTTCATGGAAACTCCTGCTGGAGTCTCTAAACGTCTCTAAACCAGCACAAAAATGACAAATATCAACAAACACTCACCAGCCACTTTCCTTCATGACTGCCTTAATTCTTCATGGCAGAGTTTCAACAAAGTGCTGGAAATATTCCTCAGAGATTTTGGTCCATATCGACATGACAGCATCACACAGTTGCTGCAGATTTTGTCGGCTGCACATCCATGATGTGAATCTCCCGTTCCGCCACATCCCAAAGGTGCTTTATTGGATTGAGATCTGGTGACTGTGGAGGCCACTGGAGTGCAGTGAACTCAGTGTCATGTTCAAGAAACCAGTTTGAGATGATTTGAGCTTTGTGACATGGCGCCTTATCCTGCTGGAAGTGGCCATCAGAAGATGGGTATAATAATAATAATAATAGGCCTACATTCTTCCACACAGAAAATCCACAGGAATCAATAAGGGAATCAACAACCCCACGTCAAAAATATTTTATAGACTTTATAACATCATCATCTAGCACCTCAGTCTGCTAAAATAAATCTCAACTAAGTATTTACATGTACTTTTTCCTCATTTGTGAATTAAAAAGCGATCTCGTGCTGATTCTCGGTCTTCTGATACGCAGAGAAATACTTCGACATGAAGAAGAACCAGTGCAAAGAAGCTCTGGAGATCTACAAGACCTTCCTCAACAGGATGACCAAACTGTCCGAGTTTCTCAAAGTGGCAGAGGTAACGTTTTGTTCGTCCCGCTGCTCCTGGGCGAGAATATCTGGAGCGAATCTCGACGGTCTCTCCTCCTCTCCCCCCCTCCTTCCGCCCTGCTTCCCTATAAAACATTATCTCTGTGTTCTTTTATCATTTTGAAGCTAAACCCGCAGAGAAAAATAATCCACTTTAACCTGTTGAGATTTGCTCCAGACCTTTTGCTACCTCCGGGATCTGATTTACGGTTGATAACTTCCCTGACCGTAGATCCGTTTCCAGGGGCTTTCTTCTCCTTTAATCTTCCAAGTCTTTTGTTTTCTTCGCCTCTAGATTTTTTCTCCTGTTTCTGTCCTTCTCTTGCCCTGACCTGGGGAGGGGGTTACTCCAAAATAATGGCTGAGTCTTAGCCTATCAGAGAGCCACTCATGTAGAGCTTCCAGTTGAGGGACCCCTCGCGTGCTGCCTGTTCACATGCCTGCACTGCATGCCCAAGCAAGCTCTTTTTTTCTCTCACTATCTCTGTCTCCTCTTTATTTTATTTCCTCCCTTTTCTTAAAACAAACAAAACATGTTTCTTTATAATGGCTGTTATCCAATTAACAGTTGCAGTCCTTGCTAGGCTTCACAGTGAATATAAACAGTCTGATCCTCTGTAGACTGCGTAGCATCCATCTTCAAAGGCTTTCTCTCTGCTTGGTTTCCATTTGGAAAGAAGGTTTGGGGTGCAGCCGCTCGATCCAAAGAAAAAAAAAACAAAAACAAAACAAAACAACAGACTAACGTTGACTTTAAGGACCCATTCATTTTACCTGTCTAACAAAATGTGTGTTTGTCTGTTTTGTGTGTCATCTGTGTCCTCCCCCTTGTCTTTCTGTTCAAAGTCAACATTAGTTGAGTGTCTTCCTTTTGGATGTTTCTTACCTCGCAGTCACGTGACCTGTTGTCTGCCCTCTCTGCCCTGCCTGTCCAATCAGTCAGTGTGCTCTCAGCATTCATTTCAACCTCCAGGGGCCACATTACAGAAACTTCCTATCTTAAGTCTTAAGTTAAAATAAGAAACATCTATGATAAAGGTTTTTCCAGTTTAGTATTACAGAAGCATATCCCAACTATTTTATATCTATTTTATTTTACTTCACCCTCTTATCTCAGATTAGGAAATCCTAAATACTCAATCCAACATCGCTTATCAATTTTTATGCCTGTTACGTCGCAACTGACACTACTTTTCTCATTTCGTCAGGCTAAACAACTTTGTAACTGTTGGTTTTCTCGACTGAAACATAGATCGAAACGTTCAAAAAATGGAAGAAAAACAACAATGGGCACTTAACTTACACTAACAGATGAGATAGAGGTGTTGGTAACATCTGCAGAGAAATTCAAAGATGTTCTTTTTGGGAAATTTAGAACAATGCTAACCCGGGAGATAAAACAGAGAGAGTTGGCTAAGACACCAGACACAATCTCCATAGTGTAAAACCAATAAAAGAGCGGCCATATGGATTAAAAAAGTTAGCTAACACTACTGTTAGCGAACACTACTGTTAGTTACTGTCAGCAAACACTACTGTTTGCTTCTTTTAGCCAGCACTACAGGTAGTTAACTAACACTACTGTAAGCTACTTTAGCAAACACTACTGTTAGCCACTGTTAGCTAACGGTATCGTTAGCTAACACTATAGCTAGTGAACATTAATATTAATCTCTGTAAGAGAACACTTATGTTAGCTACTGGTAGTGAACACTACATCAGCTACCATTAGCTAGTTAATAGTTAACTACTACTACAGGTGGAAACGAAATTAGCACAGTTTAACAGTTATTCCAAAGTTAGGAGTGCTAACACTATCATTAGCGAACACTGTTTGCAAACACTACTATTAGCTACTGTTAGTAAACACTACTGTTAGTAAACACTACTGTTCGTGAACACTTATGTTAGCTATTACCACAGGCGGTAAAGGGAAAATTAGCACATCCTAATGGTTATTCTAAAGTTATGAGAGCTAACACTACCGTTAGTTAGCTTACATGACTGTTAGCAAACACTACTGCCAGCTACTGTTAGCAACCACTACTGTTAGCAAAAACTGCTGTCAGCTACCATTAACTAGTTAGTAAGTTAGCTACTAACACAGGTGGAAAACTGAAAATTTGCACAGTTTATTCTAAAGTTAGACTGTATTTAAGATTTTGGGAAGTTAGTATGCTGGTGTAATACACGTATCCCATCATAAGTTAGGATCTAAACATTGACATTTAGGAATTATTCATTTGTAATGGACTTTTTTTTTTCCAAAAATCAGATCCTAACCCTAATTACCATGTTTACCAAACAGTAAAGACGGGATCTGCAAATTAGGAAGTTTCTGCAATATGTGCCCAGATCTCAGTGTGTGTATGTGTGTGTGTACTTATAAGTGTGTGTGTGTGTGCGTGTGTGTGTACATATACTGTGTATATATAGGTGTTTGTATGCGTGTGCATGCGCCCTCCTCCCCTCCTCCTCTGTTGTCTTTTATTTGTTTTCCTTTCCAGCCACTGCATGAAGTAATGAATGCTTGGGTTTGATTCTTCTTTCTCCCTCCTCCTCCTCCTCCTTCCTCCTCCTCCTCCTCTTCCTCCTTCACATGCCTCTTCCCTTTTTTTATTTTTTACTCTGTTGGGTTTATTCCTTGTTTTGTTATTACATTTGGTTTATATTTTATTTTGCCTCCCTCCTCCCTCCCCCTACCCCTCCCCTCCTTTTTTGTGACACAGCGAGTTGGGATAGATCAGGGCGACAGCCCCGATCTCACACAGGTCAGTCTACATCTCATCTCAATCAGTCAATCAACCAGTCAGTCAACCAGTTATTTAAATCCGTCAAGTCAATCCCATAATGCTTCATTCTAAACGCTCCCGTTCCCTACTCACCCTACAGACCTGCCCACACTGCAGCTGCCCCGTCCTCCTCCTCTCTTCTTCACTTTCCTTAACTCCACCTTTTCTCCTTTTTTCTCTCTGAACAGAGTCTAGAATGTAGAGGAAACAATAAATCAAGACCTGCAAACAGCCTTGAAGCACATTTTTTCCCCCTACAATTTCTGTGGCTAACACTTTATAATAACCATCATTAATAGATGGTAAATTGAAGGTTAATTAAACTTCAGTTAATAGTTATTTTACATTTATAAACATTCAAATGTTTATATATGCTTTATAAACCATTTATTAACAAAAAGTAAAGTTTTTGATACATCAGCTGCAACTTTATGACCAAAATGACCAAATAATGTTTAAAGACGAACTACACAGTATTAACTAACCGTTTACAAATATTACAAACATCAGTTGCAACTAATTAACCATTTGCAAAGTATTATATAGATCAGTTATAAATTTGTAACGGCCATCCGCATAATATGTATAGTTGCACTACACAGTATTAATTAACATTTTACGAAGTATTATAAACATCAGTTGTAACTTTATAATGGCTATGATGCAATATATAATATATATGATAAATAATATATAATTTTCATAACTGAACTAGTTATAGTATATTACACAAACTGATGATAAATAACAAATCATAGCATTATTAATAATTATCAAACATAGCAAATCATCACTGGTTATTATAAAGTGTTACCTTTCTGAGCTTTAGTGCAGATTTTCATTTTTTTTTCCTAACTGACTCATTGTAGAATCAATTTTACTCTGAGGTAAGATTTTTAAACCTGAATAACAAAAGTTTGTAGCCTCTTTATATATATATATTTTATTTTTTCCAGCAGATTTCTATTTTAGATGTCCATGACCGGGGCTTAATATCTGTCTGCATTTTTTCCAGCAGTCTTTCTGGCA
>JAJHUR010136578.1:12325-22589 GCA_027495735.1 Lutjanus campechanus
GTGTGTGTGTACATATACTGTGTATATATAGGTGTTTGTATGCGTGTGCATGCGCCCTCCTCCCCTCCTCCTCTGTTGTCTTTTATTTGTTTTCCTTTCCAGCCACTGCATGAAGTAATGAATGCTTGGGTTTGATTCTTCTTTCTCCCTCCTCCTCCTCCTCCTTCCTCCTCCTCCTCCTCTTCCTCCTTCACATGCCTCTTCCCTTTTTTATTTTTTACTCTGTTGGGTTTATTCCTTGTTTTGTTATTACATTTGGTTTATATTTTATTTTGCCTCCCTCCTCCCTCCCCCTACCCCTCCCCTCCTTTTTTGTGACACAGCGAGTTGGGATAGATCAGGGCGACAGCCCCGATCTCACACAGGTCAGTCTACATCTCATCTCAATCAGTCAATCAACCAGTCAGTCAACCAGTTATTTAAATCCGTCAAGTCAATCCCATAATGCTTCATTCTAAACGCTCCCGTTCCCTACTCACCCTACAGACCTGCCCACACTGCAGCTGCCCCGTCCTCCTCCTCTCTTCTTCACTTTCCTTAACTCCACCTTTTCTCCTTTTTTCTCTCTGAACAGAGTCTAGAATGTAGAGGAAACAATAAATCAAGACCTGCAAACAGCCTTGAAGCACATTTTTTCCCCCTACAATTTCTGTGGCTAACACTTTATAATAACCATCATTAATAGATGGTAAATTGAAGGTTAATTAAACTTCAGTTAATAGTTATTTTACATTTATAAACATTCAAATGTTTATATAAAAAAAAGTAAAGTTTTTGATACATCAGCTGCAACTTTATAATGACCATCCAAATAATGTTTAAAGACGAACTACACAGTATTAACTAACCGTTTACAAATATTACAAACATCAGTTGCAACTAATTAACCATTTGCAAAGTATTATATAGATCAGTTATAAATTTGTAACGATCATCCACATAATCTGTATAGATGCACTACACAGTATTAATTAACTATTGACAAAATATTAAAAACATCAATTGCAATTTCATAACGGCCACGCAAATAATGTTTGCAGTTGCACTACACAGTATTAATTAACATTTTACGAAGTATTATAAACATCAGTTGTAACTTTATAATGGCTATGATGCAATATATAATATGATAAATAATATATAATTTTCATAACTGAACTAGTTATAGTATATTACACAAACTAATGATAAAAAACTAATTATAACATTACAAATAATAATCAAACATAATAAATCATCACTGGTTATTATAAAGTGTTACCTTTCTGAGCTTTAGTGCAGATTTTCATTTTTTTTTCCTAACTGACTCATTGTAGAATCAATTTTACTCTGAGGTAAGATTTTTAAACCTGAATAACAAAAGTTTGTAGCCTCTTTATATATATATATATATTATTTTTTCCAGCAGATTTCTATTTTAGATGTCCATGACCGGGGCTTAATATCTGTCTGCATTTTTTCCAGCAGTCTTTCTGGCATTTTCACAGTGTAAATATCAAGGCTTGTCTCTTCATTTAAAGGCTTATCCAACAAAATAAGTCAGCACAGCTTCCTGAAATAGGTTTTTTTTTTTTTTCCACCCATATAAGCAGTGTTCAAATCATTTTCCTGAAAAAGATTATGTCCCTTTGCATTAGCTGTGGGGAGAGCAGCGAATGGTGTTTTTTATTAAGTAGGTTTCTGCAAATATGACTTGGATAGGCGTACATAATGCCATCATAAGTACTGCATATCGTGCTAAAGGCCCCAAATGCAACTTATCCTTTTCAGTGGAAACACAATTGGATTGCAATGTGATTAAACAAATCAGGTAACAAGCTGAAAAGGGCTGACTTTAAAAAAAAAATTAACGCCATGTTTGTAGTGCTTATGAAGACCTTATATGCCCTTATTCAACCACATAGTGACCCATGCCTATACTGAGCTCTAGATATGTGTCTGTTTTACTTTTAAACTTTTAGCATATTCTAGATTTCTCTGAAGAAGGATATCCAGAATTCGCATTTTACTCTCTTTCCCCCTTAAAAAATAAGTATATGAGAAATCTTTTCTTTGCTTGTTGTGTTTGCATTGTGTTTCTCTGGTGCTGAAATGTAAAGGCTCTCGATGAAAACCGCGGTATCACATGTGGTCAAAACGAACCCATCCATCCTTTTTGTTTTCCAAAGACGAGTGCCGGCCCGCTGCTCAATGTGCATACCTGGTTTTTCACCGGACGTTTACATTTCACGGAGTTAACTTCCTTGGTTTCCAGTGGGATAAAAATTTTAGCTCCTTTGTTTTAGTTGCTGCCTGATTTTCCAAACTGAATCAAAAGAATAATAACGTTAATCTGACTTTTAACCTAACGTGGAATCCACGAGTTAACTCTTTAATTTTAGGACTGTGATTTTTTTCGTTTTCTGTTTTTTAATGTGTATGCGTGTGTAAAGTGTGCGTGTTTTACGAGAGCGTTTGTGCACTGCTGGCCTCTGCATGGGCTCATTAGACGGTCCAGAGATGTGTTTGTTGTGTTTCTGCTCTGGAGCCCTGCAGCGACGACGCTCTGCTCTGTCCTGACCCGTCAGTCCCGCTGTGGACGCGCTTGCATGATTCAAAGGCTGATGTGTGCATGCTGGTCAACCAAACCTGATGAAACCAAATGCCAAAAAAGAAAAAAACAACCAAAAAAAAAAGAACAAAGACATGTCGTAGAGAAGATAATCAATCTGAGGATGATGTGTTAATATTGCTGCTGCTTTGTGTGTGTGTGTGAACGTGAGCGAGTGACGTGAAATGAGGAGGAGATCTGAGTGAGAGACAGCAGTGTGTCCAATTCTGTCCACCTGGCTGTGGTTCTAATGTTACCCCATCAACCCGCCCACACTCCCCACCCTCCCATTTACCCCCCCTCCTCCTCCTCAGGCTCCCAGCTCTCTCCTGGAGGCTCTGGAGCAGCATCTAGCCTCTCTGGAGGGCAGGAAGTTAAAAGACCTCTCCACCGCCAGCAGGTACGATCAGATCACAGAGAAGCCACTCAGATCTGCTGCAGCAGCTGCTTATTACTGCTGCTGCTGCTGTTCCTACTGTGATTATCACTCCGTTAACCGATGAGTTGATCGAAAGAAAATTAGTTGCTCTATATTTTGATGATCAATTAATCATTAAAATCTCAAACATTTGCTGGTTGCAGCTTCTTAAATGTGAGGATTTGCTGCTTTTCTTGGTCATTTATGACACTAAATAAAGAATCTTTGGGTTTTGGATGGAGAAGCAGTTTGAAGACGTCACTTCAGTCTCTGGAAAATTGCATTTTTCACAATTTTTTTGACGTTCTGTAGACTAAACGATTAATCAATTAGTCATGCAAACACTCGTCAGATAAATTTATAATGAAAATAATATTAGTTGCAGCCCTAGTTACTACATGCAGTTGTGTAAAGTACTGAAAATCCTGAAAAGTACTGTTACATTGCTAAAATGTGCCTCTATTGCAAGTAAAAGTACTTGTGTTAGAAATATATAATATAATTTGCAGCAAAAGCCACTCAGAGTATTAGTTACTTGTAACTATTGATCACTGTCACTTGTCCAAACTAGGGTTGCAAATTTTGTGCGTTTTCCTGAACTAATAGTTGAAAAGGTTAACGATCGATTAGTCGATAATAATTTATGATACAAAACATGATTTTTCTTCATTTTTTAAGACTTTAATCTTCTTTATTCATTAAATGAGGTGCACGAACTGCCACGCCTATTGATTAAATATCCATTAATACATTTTTAATTGGTTAAATTCTTAGCGCAGTTAAGTGATTAATGATTAATCATTAACATCTTTACTCCAAACGAGTGCTGCTGCAGCATTTTGCTTTGTTTTATGTTCGTGTGTCGTTGTTTTCATTTGCCCGTCTGCGATAACTTTCCTGGCAACTAAAAATGCAGATGAAAGGTTTGGATATTAATTCAAATTGTTTGATTTTAAAAGTAACTAAATAGATTGTAATGCATATTTAAGTACAAGTAAAAGTGCAGACTTGAAAATCTACTCATAAAAGTACAAGTAGCCCAAAAAGCTACTGAATTACAGTAATTTGAGTACTGCCTCCAGTACTTTTACACTACGAGTACTTCTTTTATTGAAGTTTTTTTTTTTCTTTTTACAGCTTTTGAGGAGTGAAATTTAAGCACTCTCAGGGTCATCAAATCAAAAAATTCCAGACTCTTGAAGCTGTTATCATTAAACCGAAATTATTATTATAAATGCAATTACAAATTCCTTTATACCCACAGCAATCAATGTACATAGTCACTTTCTTTATTGTTATATTGGCTTTGATCATATGTGTTGATCATGCTTGCAAATTTCCAGAGTAATAGATCAATAGAGGACTAATCTAGCTATGGATGGTGATGGGAGTGTTTCATTTCAAATATTAAAAGAGTTTTGCATATTCAAATTCAAGCATATTCTTGAACTTAAACAAAAAATAAGGTTAAAATTCACATCCATGTGCTTCTAATAGGGATCCTTAAATAAACATAAACATTTCAAGACGTTCCAGATGTTCATGGTTCCCAGAGGATGAATCCTGATGACTTTAATTATCTTCAGACATTTAATCTATTACATCATCTAATCAAAAATTCAGTTTCTTCAATACTTTTCTTTACTATGAGCATTACTGCCTCACAGAGCTGCTGGCTGTAGATTCTTGTTAAAATAAAGTTGAGGTTACAAAACACTATAAAGTGCAACTCAGTAAAAAGAGACAAACAAAACAAAGCAATATAGCAACTGTGTAAATTTTGCAGGCTCTGCAAAAATGTGTGTGCGTGTGTGTGTGTGTGTGTCACCCTCAGATCCAGCACCTTGTCCAGTGCAGTGTCGTCTCTCTCCAGCACTGGGATCTCTCTCAGCCGTATGGACGACAAGACAGAAGACAACAGACTGCAGCAACACAAGGCGAGGCGTCACACACACGTACACAGATGGGTTCAGACAGCTAATACTACACACCGACAATGCTGCGCTGAAAGAAACCACAATATGATCACACACCTTCTCACAAAATAACCGCTTCTGCTTTCATGTGAGAGAAGCACAATGAAATCACTTTGGCTCGTGTGAACCGTGAACAAAACTGCACGTCAAGTCTTTTTGTCCTCCGCACTGTTGTTGAAGTTGAATGGACAAGTGCATTAATCCTGCAATACAGTGAAATACACAGTCAGTTTCTGGCTGCTGGCCCGTAGCGTTCAGACGTGCACAGAGAATGAAAATGAAGGCACAATGTGACGGCCTCTGCAGTGGATTTTTTCATTCGAGTAAAGAAGCTTCCAGGGCAAATAAAAAGAACATGGAGTAGAAATATTTATAATGACTGCACTACTTAATTTGAGAAATAATTTTCTTTTTTGTGATCAATTATTTATCATTTTTTTAAAGCAGGGGAGGCAACATCATAGGCACAAAAATGACATATTGTAAAAGAAGGTAAAACAGCTTATTTGCCCCCTAGCTCCCTTATTTTCCTCCCCTCCACCTCCACCCTATAACCCCGACATGATGAAAAAAGGCAGTGGAGCTGCAACAATTGGTCCATTAATCAATCAGCTGATCGGGAGAACATTAATTGCCACCCATTTCGATAATCAATTGACCGTTTTGGTCATTTTTTTAAGCAAAAATGTCAAGCATCTGCAGGCTCCGGCTTCTTAAATGTGAGGATTTGTTGCTTTCAGGAGTCTTTGGGTTTCTGACTGTTGCTTGTCGGACTATATTGTGATTATTTTGACTGATGTGCAGCATTAATTTGAATCCTTATTACCGTGAAATGGCCAAGCAAAACAGTTATTCTGGTCCAGAATATAAATGTCAAACACTGTGGCTGTTGAGTTGTTGTCAGAATAACAAGTATTTTAACTTAGCATGTTTCCTTAATGACACATCACAGCCTTTTTACAATTTATAACAGTAAATATATTACAGATTTCACCTTTAACCACAAATATTTATAATAAGACACAAATTTTAGCTTTGACTAGCAAATAATATTTTCTGTTTTTAGGTATAATGTACTTTGTGGTGTAGGAAGCTCCAGCTGTGCAGTTTCTCTGTAGGTCACATTTGCTGCAGGGCAACTTACAAACTGTGGAAATGTCACAGTGTCCTGTTGATGCTTCCCGTGCAGGAGGACGGTCATAAGGTGATCGACATTCAGACACCCAATGCGTCACCCAGCACCCAGTCAGTGGGCAGTGCCAACAGCAGCGGAGGAGCCACGGATCTGTTCTCCAACTCACCCATCGTACCCGTCAACAACCAGTGAGTCGAACACACGCACACACAGTGCGACACAGTGCAAAGTCCTTTGTGTGCTGCAGAAAGGCTCCTCTGAGCTGTAGGGGCAATTGTAACACACTCAGTTCCACCAATCAGAAGCGGATTAGAGTGATGACACGTGTTCTGCACATGCTCAGTAGGATTCTGTCTCTGCCTGTGGAAAAAAAAAAAGCAGGATCATTTCACCTCAGCAGAAGTTTTCAACAAAAAGTTATTTTTTTTAGTATTTTTCTGCTGCTGTCTACAGTTGAGACGACTGTGAATTTAAATTTTATCTCAAACTTTATGAACAAACTAACTAATGTAGGTTTTGTTTGCTAGCATTTTATCATGGCTCCAAGACTGGGGCAGCTGTAACACTAACAAATTACAGTTGCCCCTGAGCCGTTGTTTGCAACTTGCTTGTCTGTGTTGACATACTTTTCTGTTTTAAAATGTCAAATTACTTTTAACTCAGTTTATTCAATTTAAATCTAGTGACTGGACTGGAATGGTTGACTTGTCACCTCTTATCAAAAATAGAAACAGACTTGTTGTGTAGTATAGCGAGAACTGGACCCAAAAGCGTGACTCAGACAGCTGTTCAGTTTAAAGTGGATTTATTTTCAGTAAAGCAAGAAGGGCTGTTTTCTGCTGATCCAGGGCTCTCGGGTGAAACGGGGGCAGGCAGGCAGGCAGGCTGGAAACTGGTTGGCAGGCAAAGGGGTGACCAGTGAGTATGGATTTGAAGCACTGAGAAATAAGGTTTAGGCAAAAAATCCAAGAGGAAAAAAAACAAGAAGCAACAGGTAGGCTGCAGTTACTGCTGCAACATAGACTGAACAATCTTGCGGAGGCTGGACTGCAGAGCCGGCGTATGTGCACTGCTGGGGTTGATTAGCGGATTGCTTTCAGGTGAGCAGGCAGATTGGCAGCAGGACTGATGAGAGCCACACCCAGACACACAGACAGACAGACAGACAGAGACAAACAAGGAACCACAAGAAACACCACGGGGGAGCTGACACATGAGGAATGAAGACGAGGCACAGACTGACAAGACTGCTTTGAATACAGACGATGCCCGATATCTAGAAGAATATGCATAACAAATATACATAAAAAATCTTATACCACAGCAGTAATGTGATTACTTTGAGGTGTGCTTTTAATTTGAGATAGAGTGTGGATATATGACGTTATTGACAGAGCTTCAATTGCCCCCAACCACAGACTGTAATTTTATTGTCATGTCCTCATTAGTAAGGACATGGTAGTCGACTGAGATTCTTCTTGTTGAGGATTCATTGTTTTTCCTGTGTCAGTCAGTGTGCTTCACACTAACAGGATAAAACAGAAAGAACCTTATAAACATGCATGGGGAGTCACTGCAATGAGGAATTATAAATAAGGGGAATCATGAATATATTTTTATATTAGCTGGCACACTTATTAAAAATAGATCCTTGTGACAACATGCGCTGGTGTTTAACTGATGACAGAAGTTGAAACGAGTGGTTGGTAAACAAGTTTCGGCTGCATGACCGCACACAGAGCGATGCAACAGCACAGCCGGCTGCAAACTTTTACAAACCCGAGTCTCTAAATCACCCCAAACCACAAAACTAACTGTGATGGAGGCAGAGAAGACACAGAGCACACCATCGAGTGTGGAGGGCAGCTAACGCTCGCTTGTTTGCTTGTGCTTCTTTTTGCCACTAATACATTTTAACCAGAAACAGTATTTTTAATTGCTCTCGACAAACTCAACAGATTCCTTTGTAAAACATCATCATCGTCAGCTTCAAACTCGACAGAAACAAAATAAAAACTCACCAAAAATGTCCTGGTTTGTCTTTTCTCTGTTCACCAACTCTGGTTTGGTCAGAATAAATCCTTAATTCACATTGTGAAGGTGCGTGGAGCCTGTGGAGTGAAGCTCCGCACGTCTGCCGAATTTATAACTGAACTATAGGAGGACGCACACGTTTAGTTTCTCTGACTGTGGAGGAAATCAGATGTTTTCACATCACAGATGATGACAAAAGACATTGAAACGCGAGTTACACTGGTAAAACATACTCATGTAGGAGTTTAATGTGGTGCAAATTGTTAAATATTTGTTTTCTACAGCCAAATCTGATGGTCAGGGACAGCCCGAGTAAAAATATATCACTTGTATTAGGCCTATTAATTGGTGTACATACATATGTTACTTATATCAAAAGATGACTAGTGAGTCTTGAAGTTTAGAAGGAAAATGTAAAAAATGTTACAATTGCCCCTGCTCTCCCCTAATATAACAATTTTTTTTATTGTTTCTTGTTTTGTCTACAAACTACCAGCCTTTGGTTTGTTGTTTCATTTCATCACTTTCTATAACAAGAGTCCTTTTGTCTGGCTGTCATTGTAAATTAGATTTTTAAAATTATGTTTTCCAGTTACATAAAAATAAAATGAGAAACAAAAACCTCCTCTCCATTTTGCTTCCTTGCAGTGTGCCAAACCTGACCAGTGAGCTGTTCACCCTGCAGCCCAACTTCACCCCCATCCAGACCACACACACTGTGCCCAACAATAACAATGCCTGGGGAGGTAGGCCTGCGTACACAACCAAACACACACACACACACAAATAATCATGCAAACATACAACGAAGCGTGCAAATAAATGCCCGCACACACACACACACACAGACACACACACACGCTGCTCAGAGCTGGATACGCTGTGACAGTGATGCCCAGTCGCTTCATGCTCTTGACTCATTTCTCCTCTTTTCTCCGTTCACGTTACCATGGTAACCTTTGGACATCAGGTGACCTGCTAAAGCCAGCCCCACCCACTCAAATTCACAGCCCTGGAGCCCCATTGCACTCTGGGAAAATGCTGCCCAATGATTTGGACTCTTCATTAGCCAACCTCGTTGGCAGTGAGTATACAGCATCACCCTCCAAATATTCAGTCATCGCCTCATTTTTTTTCCTGTTATTTTTCCGTCTCGGTGTTGCTTCCTTTCACCTGATGTTACGTTTCTTTTTTTTCTCTCTTCTTTCAGACCTGCAGTTTGGGGGGACGCCAGCTAAAAAGTGAGTGGGTTTTTTTTTTTTCCTGACATCTCGACTTAGGCCACAAGCAAAAAATGACTCAGCTGTCTATCCAGCTTTATCACCGTTCACACTCTCTCATGACTCATTATTTATCTTTCTTTTTTGCATAATCTGTGCATCTGTAAATGCTTTCCGCGTGTGTGCGTGTGTGTGTGCATCAGGCCGGAGCTCCAGTGGAGTCAGCTGGTAGAGAAGAAGCCAACAGGGGGAAGTGGCTGGCAGTCGAAGACCATGTGCACCAGCACCAACTGGACTCACACCACCCATCCCATGGCACCTGCACCCATGCCCGTCCCTCAGATGGTAACTTGAAACCTACAATTGAATTGTCATCACATTTTTTTTTAAATGGGTGGGAGTGATGCATGTGAGTCCACTCAAACATTTGTTTTAATTTATGTTGCCTGATTAGACCTCTGCTCAACACAACGTGGGCGTGTTCAGACTGCGCTCGATTCACAGAACAGTTTGTTATGAACAGGATGATTCACTGACGGTGTTAAAGGGATAGTTCGGATTATTTTAAGTGGGGTTGTATGAGGTACTTATCCATAGTCGGTGTATTAGCTACAGTGAAAGGCAGTCGGCACGCTGTTGATTTGGGGAAGCAGAGAGGAGGACCAGCATTGAAGCTGAGCAATGTTCAGCTGTGAAAAGAGTCAACAGCAAAACATATTTTAGCCACTTAAAAAAGGTCTGCCTAAAAAAATCGATATCAGTTTAAAGGCTTTTACCAACAGCAGCACAAGTATAATTATCATCATTTTTATATTTTGGAGGGGAAATTTCTACCCGCCTGACTGTTCACATCAAAAATAAATTGCACCACAGCAAAAAAAAAAAAAAATG
>JAJHUR010136579.1:0-33055 GCA_027495735.1 Lutjanus campechanus
GGAAAATGAGTTGTTTTTTGGAGTTTGCATCATATTTTGGAGAGCCTTTCATGTTTTAAGAGGGTTACCGGACGGTGGAAGAAAACAGCTGACACTTGCAAACAGTCACACATGTTCACCAGGCAAGTGCACATCTGCACACACACGATGTCACACACAGACACATGCCTGCACGCACACGTCCAGATTTGCATATTTGGACACATACACTCACACACATGCAGAAACACACACAGAGCCCTATATATATCACACTCGCACACACACGCCCGCACACACATGCTAATTGGCAGACAGACAGGTCACAGCAGACGCAGATGTGCCGTTTCTTTCTTTTTTCTTCCTCCTGAACCTCGCCGTGGCCCTCGGAGGGAAGCAGATAAGGACTCTGTGATGAAACTTTTAGTGAATCTCGCTGCTCCAGTTCTGTCGCCGCCACGTCACAAAGCTCAAAAAAGCGCTGCGTCCCCCCCTCAAACCCTCCCCACCGCCATCCCTCCCCACAGCCGCCATATATTCTTATTAAGGTGGAGTGGGAGAGGTGAGTATTATTGTGTTTTTATTCATTTCTTTTCCCTTCTGACTGACCGCAAGCGCATATTCTAACTGTTTTTGCCCCTTCAATGGCCTTGAAGGATTTTGATGCTCACTTTTTTCACACCTTTTCTCTCTTTTATGTTTTATTTCTCTGCCTCCACCGTCTGCCTTCCCTCTTTTTTCTTTCTTGGCACTTTCTTCGCCACCGTCTTCTTTTCCCCTCCTTCTGTCTTAATCTTTCTTCTTCCCACCCCTCATATTTTTCTCCCTTCTCCTCCTCTCCCCTCCCTGCCCGTCCGGAGCTTTGCATGTGCTCTGATGGGCTGATGGCCGTTTCGACAGGGCAGCATTGAGGTAAAACGGTGTGACGGCAGAGTTTTGTTAAGCCGAGAACAAAGGCTCAGAGATGCCGGGCCAAGCCATTGTCCCGCGCCCATATTGGCCTTGCCACAGTTTTGCAGGATTTAATGCTCTGTTTACCTCCAGCCAATCGCCACTAATATTCAAAGAGGAGCTTCTTCCTTTTAGACGCACCTCAGGATGATTTAAGATAGATCCATAAAAAACTGCAGCTTTGCTGCTCGTAGGGGAGTGATTCAGAGAGAGGCAGAGTGACAAAGCTTTTTGGAAACACACTTCTGGCTTTTTTCTTTCTGTGCCGTTTATCTATTTTGAGTAAAGTAATTCCAACTTTGTAGTTCAATATCTTTTAAATAAAATGTCAACCAAGGCCTTAAGCTGTGTCAAATGTTATAATATACATATAATCCATGTAAATACAGCACATGCAGTGCCTTATCTTGGGTTTTTTAAAATCTACAACATCCATTTATCTCATTTTATTCGCTGATGCCACCAACCAACTAATCTGAAATGACTTCAGTAAAATCTCTTCCTCTCACGCTTATGTTAAAGTTGACCAGACCAATTTTAGACTGCAAAGCTCCCTCACTAAGTGTCTGTCACTGTGACCAGCAGAGAGATATGAAACAAGTGTGTGTGTGTGTGTGTGTGTGTGTGTGTGTGTGTGTGTGTGTGTGTGTGCAACATACAGACAGAGGGAAAAGAGTGTGTGTGGATGTGTGTGTGTCTGGTCCGTTGGAGTTCCCCTGCATGGTCTTTGGGCAAACTGAAAGCAGCGCTCAGTGGGATTAGAGAATGAGTGTTGCTGGGGGTGGCTGAGGGCGGGGGGACAGAACACAGGAGGATTCTGGGAGTTTTTTCCGCCCTATAGCAGGCCCTTTGCAGAGATCTCCTGCTTGGAGTCTTCTATAGAGGAAGCCAACTCAAAACAACACTGTTTTTTTTTTTTTCGCTGTTTCCAAAAAGGTGCACTTGTAGAAAAAATCTTGAAAACTTAATTTTGCATAATTTTAACCTCATCTTGGCTTTATCAGCAATATCCCCAGTCAAAACAAATGAAGTCAATTCTGTGTATACAGCACCAAGTCATAACAGAAGTTATTTCAGGGAACTTTTCATACAGGGCAGTTTTAGACTGTATTCTTTATATTACCCAATAGTTCCCACCAAGAGCAAGCACTAGAGCAACAGTGGCAAGGAAAAACCTCAGTATATCCAACATATTTTGGAGGTTAAAATTTCAGATTAAACCCTTAAATATTACTTTTGTTTAAATGCTGAGTATCAGGTTAAACTTTTTACCCAATACATCTGAATTTAAGCAGGCTTTATCTCCAAATTAACAGGCATAATTGTAACCTAAACTCAGGTTTTTCAGCAATTTTTCCTGTCAAGTTTTGTCAATTTTATTAATACAGCACCAAATCATAACAGAAGTTATCTCAGGGCAGTTCTAGACTATGCTCTTTATAATATTATTTACACAGAATAGTTCCCACCATGAGCAAGCACTAGGGTGACATTGGTGAGGAAAAACTTCAACATGTTTCAGAGGTGAGAATTTCAAAATAAACCCTTAAAATGACTTTTCTTTAAATGTAAACTTACTGAAGATCAGCCTGAACATTTTTATCCAGGACGTCTGTATTTGCCCCGTCTTTATCTCCAGATTAACAGCCTCACACTCTGAGTGAAAGTTGCAAAGCTAACGTAAGCTTTTTACGGAAAATGTCTCCCATTAACAGCTGAAGAAGAATAAGTGTGTTTTTGTTTTTACTGCAACAGTCAGTGTGACATCAACATAAAAGCGAAGTTTCAGAGAACAAGGGGCAATAAACACAGTCGAAAGCGCCGTCATCGAACCCAATGATATTTTCACGAGCACATAAAGATTATGAGTCCATCCCAGTAGCACCCATCTGTGCTTTCATTTGCGACTATATGCTCAGTAGTTAAAGGGGGAGGCTGAGGAAAGCGAGGGGGTGACTTTCATTTGGTTAAATAGTTTGTTAAGGTCAAAAGAGAAGAGTGTAATCCCCCTCCGACGGCAAGCCCTAAAACCTCGGCATGATTGACAGGCGAGGAGGTTGGCGACAGTTGTTTTGGGGGAAAGAAAGCAAATAAGACACTTCCTGACAAATCCTCTCCATGCTGCTCCAGCGATTAACGGGTTAACTAAATGAAACAATTTGTCAACAGACAAACTCAGTGTTTCCAAACCCTTTCTGCTGCTGGTTCTGCTTTTCTTTTTTTTTTTTTGCAAAACAATTACAAAATTACAGTAGATAAAAATTGAACGGCGCCAGTATTTATGCAATCAACATAACGAAGAAACAAAACAATTTAATGTGGAAAAATCATCATTCATCTGCATTATAATTGCTTCTCTTTCACATCTACGGGGATGGTTAATTAAAATTGTGATTAAATGCGCCTGCACTGCCTAAGATGTCTTCCCCCTAAACAGGTGCTACAGAATTTAAAAGTAAAGAGAAAAAGCTAATTAGCATTGGAAATTGAGAAATTGCCTGCAAGAATCAGTGTTAATTTCAGTCACTGATGAGGTAATTTATAAAGGGGGAGCGCCGAGGAGTCTGTGCAACACGAGAGATTGCAACACCGACTCCCCCCTCTCTGCCCCCCCACCCCCTCTTCCACATCCCTGCTTTCCCAGCGTGCAGGTGAAGCTGTTTGGAAAATATTGAAGCTATTTGGTATTCCGTCTTCGTTAGCGTCGTGTTCCGAGTTCATCTGTGCCCCCACAACAGCTAGAATAAACACCCAAGACTAAATAATGATATATAAAGGCATCACACACACATTAGCACACACACCTTTCCACCAGCAGAGATTAAAAAAAAAAAGTCAGGAAAAGCACTTGCGAGCGCCAAGACGAGGAGTAAGGAAATGCATGCAAGTCATTAGGAAGCGGAGGTTTGTCCAGGTGTAAAAACATACATACGACTTTGCCGCTGTCCGATGCATCTTCTGCTGTTGTTGGAGAAAAGCCACACATTGTGAGACAGAAAAGTATGGACTTGCTTCCTCATTGACAGCCTGGTAGGTTTGGTTGTAGCAGCTTTCAGGGTCAAGCAGCTCGCTGGGCACACGAGCAGCAGTTGTAAACTTTTCATTTCAAGTTAGGGAAAACACAACATCAAAAAATTGCGGTGCCGTGGTTTTTTCCTATTGGACTCCGATCGGAGCGGAACCCGCCGCTCAGGATGTTGGCCGCCGTCCTCTTGTCCCGCTCAGAGTTTCCAGAAACTTCACAGATACTGCTGATCTCCAGCTCTCATGTACGCTCCCCCTAGTAATTACCTGTCATTGTCCATCATTATAGTTGGCCTTGGAGAAATGTCAGGCCTGGAACAAGACAGAGCCAGACTGTTCCATCATGTTCTGAACTTGGCCACAACTGGGTCGCAACTCTCTGAATTCCCCCAATGACCTGTCTATCTGATTGTTTATCTGTCTATCTTGAAATATATCAGCGTGCGTGCTTCTGTCAATGGTGAAAGAAAGTAAAGTGCCTTAAGTTTGTCGTTGAGTTTCTTTGATGGTTGACCTGATTTGTTACCGGCATTGATTTTGGAATAACTTTAGTGGAGATGACACAGATGCTGGCAGGTTTTCACAGAAACTGGCGTTCTTGAACCACGAGGGAGGGATTGGACAGGTGGAAGAAAGGGTTGAGCTAGCAGGGAGTAGGTCATTAGGCTTTCACTGCAGTGGAGCAGAAGCATCTGGGTTGCGACAATCCCAAAATCCGTCTAATGATCATAAGTTTAGATGTTTCTGTCAATGATGAAAGAAAGTAAAGTGATCAGAGGGACAAAAATGCGAGAAAAAAGGCCCAAAATGTTTGTTTGATGGTTGAACACAGTGGGATGACACAGACTCTGGCAAGTTTTCACAGAAATTGGTATTCTTTAATCATTAGGGTTGGGTTGGACAGGTGGAGGGAAGTTTTTAGGTATCAGGTCATTGGTTGTCTGAAGTAATGGGTCATAACAAATCTAAATACCCAGAATGACCCATCTATCTTGTATCTTTCTATCTTGAAATGTGTCAGTTTTCATATGTTCAGATGTTTCAATCAATGGTGAAAGAAAGGAAAGTGTGGAATGAAGTAAGATTCGTTTGACAGTTCACCTGCATTGATTTTGGAGAAACTTGAGTGGGTGTTCCTGAAAGATGAGGGTTGGGTTGGACAAGTGGGAGAAAGGGTTTCCTCGCCGTTAGAGTTGAAGCAACCATTGCAACAATCGCTAAATTCTCCCAATGACCTATCTATCTATGTTGTATCTGTATCTTGAAAGTTTTCATAAGTTCAGATGCTTCTGTCATTTGTGAAAGAAAGTAAAGTGGTCAGAGGGACAAAAATGTGAGAAAAAGGGCCCAAAAAGTTCATGTAATGGTTGACCTGACTTGTCACCAGCTTGATTTTGGAAAAACTTTAGCAGGGATGACACAGACACTGGCAAGTTTTCACAGGAATTGGTGTTCTTGAACCATGAGGGTTGGGTTGGACAGGTGGGAGAAAGGGTTGAGCTAGCAGGCTGTAGGTCATTAGGCTTCCACAGCGGTGGAACTGAAGCATCTGGGTCGCTACAATCTCTAAATTTTCCCAACGACCTATCTATCTATCTTGAAATATATCATTTTTTGTATGTTTTAGATGTTTTTGTCGATTGTGAAAGAAAGTAAAGCAGTCAGAGGAACAAAAATGTGAGAAAAAAGGCCCAGAAAGTTTGTTTGATGGTTGACCGGATTTGTCACCAGCTTTGAATTTGGAAAAAACTTCAGTGGAGATGACATGGCACTGGCAAATTTTCACAGAAACTGGTGCTTTTGAGCCATGAGGGGGGTGGTTGGACAGGTGGGAGAAAGGGTTGAGCTAGCAGGCCGTAGGTCATTAGGCTTCTATGGCGGTGGAGCTGAAGCATCAGCCAGCATGAGGTTAAAAAAAAGGAGAAAAAAAAGGAAAAGCCAATTTGCTGAGACATACTCTGTCGACCTTTCATCATAACTGGGGCCTTTTTCTTTTAGATTAAGTCCAGTGAGCAGAACTCAGCTGCCTGTCAGCCCCTTAAGCCCAGCCTCCCCCTCCACCTCCTCCACGTCCTCCTCATCCTCCTCCTCTTCACTTTTTAACAATCGCTCCCACTCAGCCTCAAAGCTCCCCCAACTTTCTACGGCTGCTATGTGACAAATCATGTACTTTACACCCCTCCTGCCCCCCTGCTTTTGACATCCAAGCTGCTTGTTGCAATGTTGCATTCATTGGAGTTCTCTCGTCACAAAACTTGAGGTGTTTTGGGTTCTTTTGTAAAGTATAGCATGGTTTACGTGCACCATTTTAGCTAGTTCAGAGTTTAGAGCAGATATCACATCCCAACACACTCTTAGAGATAAAGGTGCTTACTAGAACCATAACGGTTATTTGGCTAATCCCCATTGGAGACCCCTTTTTAGTTCCTGGTAGAACCTCTTATAAAGATCACATCTGGTACTTTCAAAGGGTTCTGTCTAGAACCCAACAAAGGGCCCTTTTCCACCAAATTAACTCTGGTTCTTGATCTGGTTCCATTCGAGATCCTTTGAACCTTGGTGCTATCCAGTGAGCCAGCCCACATTTCCACTAGTTTTTAGCGGAACCATTATAAACAAGGATGTCAACAACAGAGGGCATTGCCACAAAGTACAGCAATCTGTAGAATATGACATGCTTAATTTGGTTCCCAAGGAACTGGGACAACTTTTCAGGTTCCAGACCAGTTTAATTTTAGTGGAAATGTTCACAACGATTCAAAATTAGGTGTTTGAATCAGAACAGGACCGGTTCCAAGAACAAGATCCTACCAATGACCTTTTTATATTCCAAGGGTTTTTCTGATAAACGTCTTGTATTCTTTGGGTTCTATGAAGAACCTGTATTCCAAGATGAGGCAAAAAATTAAACATTCAGCATTCAATTAAGTTTCACTGAATAAAAACTTCATTTAAAAATATTGGAACAATAAATGTTCAACAATCCTTAAAGAACTCTTTCTTGCAAAAAGGGCTCTTTGGACACTACGAGTTCTTAATGGAACACATAGTTTTACAAAGACCCCCCTTGACAAACACTGACTTCAAAAAGGACTCTTCTGAAACAAAGGACTTTGGGTAGAACTTCAGTCCTGTGGGAAGAACCTTTTTGGAACTCTTATTTCCAAGACTGTCTGTAGATTTGTTGGTTTCGTTTGACGCTAACTGCACAAGACTTCACTCGACATAATATGATCTCACAAACTCCAATGACCTGCCAAAGGGTCAGCCATTACAAACATTGCTCAAACCCACAAAACTTTATTTTAAATTCTAGCAGAGATACCAAAGTGTCCAGAGATACCAGAAGTGTCAGGATGAATTTTGGGGAAACATGGAGAAAATGATGCACAAGACTTCATAAGTGTAAACAGCATGTAGCTTTTTGAAGACTTCAAACAAGATCATACAGAATATACATGATTTTTCCAACTTTTTAAGCTCCTTTTAAAAAAGAAGAAGTGGAATACATGTCTTTCAAATTGTGTCTACGGCAACAAACAAGAATGAGAACATAGAGGAATTCGTCCAGACTCTTTCATGCACGGCAGAGCTCCTTCATGATTATTTCATTTTATGATTTTTCCCCCCTTTCTCCTCTACATCCTTTTCCTTCTTCCTCCTCTTCTTTTTCCCTCCTCCGAGTCACTCCGCTGAACAGGTCAGGCAGTAAGTGACAAGGTATTTCGTCGTTTTGTGAACCTTTGCCAGACTGATTGTTCAGTGCAAGTGTAGTGTAACTGAGCCGCTTGTAGCTCGCCGGAGTGTGGAAAATAAGATCGAGGACTGATTTTTTTCCCTCTCCCACCCCCTCCCTCCTCTCCTTCTCCCTCCCTGCTCTGTCTCTCACTTGGTTTTACAACAATGTGAGATAGTAAAATAGATATCTAGTGGCTCAGCGAGAGCTCCCGTGCGCCGGTGTTGCTGTCGCTCTTCATACATTTCCGTTCCACCTGACAGCCCGCTGCATTGCTCCAACATTTACACCCGCACCAGTTTGACCCGTGACCACTTGTATGCTATTACCGCTCAGGCACTAGCCATACTGACTCCTCTGTTTCCACCCAGGTTATGAATGTGAGCCATCCCCGCGCTGCCAGCACCGGTCAGGAACTCTTTAAGTTGTCGACACGTTTCTGCACCAGTGACACCGAGACAAATTCTAGTTCTGTTTCTGGTTATTCCCTGAAACCGACCGGCGATTCTGGACATTTTATAGACTCCGCTAAATCATGAGTGCATGCTGAGGAAATCCATGTCGGTGCAGAAGAGTTGACTCACAAGATAATTTCTTCTGGAAACACTTTAATATTTTAACATGATGGCAGAATTTGTTTCTTGTTTTCATCTTATCATCATCTTAGTTGATAAGATGAAGATTGTGATTGTGAAGTTATGTTAAGTCATTTTTTTCTGTATTTTCTGGTATTTTTACGAGGATTTTCTAAAATATGGACACGTTTTCTAATATCTAGCTGCCTTATTTCTTCATGTTTACAGACATAATTCAATCATTTTGAGAAAATCCTTAAAATACGAAGATTTTTCCTGGAAATAAGTAGAAATATTCTCACTGCACTGCGAGATTTTTGCTGGACTTTGACTTTGTTTGAAGAAAATGTGTTACATTATAGAAAAAAATGTGTTTTTTGCCCATTTTTAAAACCATATCTGCCTTTCAGTCTCTGCAACACCGCAAAACTTTTAGTAACTAATTTTCTTCTATATTTTTGACCCCTAACAATTAAATATTCCAGTTGCGGTATATATTTTAACCTGATTCTAATTAATATTCAACTTGTTTCGAGTATTTTCTGAAATATGGATACTTTTCCGGCCCGGTGATGTGCCGTATTCTTTCATGTTTAGAGACAAAACACAGATATCCTTTGCTCATTTGGGGAAAATTCTTAAAAGATGTTGATTTTGCCTGGAAAAAAATCAAAACATTCTCACTGCACTGAAAGATTGTTGCTTGATTTTGACTTTGTTTGAAGAAAATAAGTTTTTTAAGATAATTTTTCTGGTGGTTTTGTGCAGTTCTTAAGATTTTTTTCCCTTTATGAAGACCACTAGCAGAATAAGTGTCTTGCTGCTTTACTCAAAGCCACAAACAATGTCTTGTTGCATATGAAGGAAACCTCTTGTGTGTTGTACTGTGAAGTCTGCGTTGTTTATTACTTAAGGCATATTTGGAGATGAGGGTGTATTTATCAAAGAAATTGATCCTGTAGCTTGTATCTGTCTCTCTTTGTGATTTAAGAGGTAAAGAGGATCCAACATATTGTCCTGTTTCTGCTGGATGCTTATCAGGCTTTTAACAGGGATCTGATGTGATGTTTGTGTTGATGTAGTGGCAGCAGAATCGCAGTTTATTGGAGGTAAAAGGGATTTCTACAAGTTCAAAAACAAGCCAGAGAGAAAACAGAGGAAAGACCTCCCTAAAACCCTCCGGGAGAGACTCGTACGACGACACCGGGGGGGAGAAAACAATCGCTAATATTAGAGGAGGAGAGGAGGAGGTGGTGGTGATGGGGGAGAAGACACACACACTCACACACACAAACAAAAGAAAAAAAAAAACCTCCAGTTTGTTTATGTGCACATAATGCGAGTCTGTGCGCCCGGTGAAGCGCCGCAAATGGGAGAAGTATGCGTGGGTTTCTCAGGTAACAGGATTACGTGGGCACATAATTGATCCATTTGGGGGAAAAATGACAGGGCTCTAAAGAGGCCTCGGCTTTGGAAATGGAGTTTATGAAACAGGCATTCGTAAATTCAAAGGAATCAATATGTCAATTTTATTACATCTCCGGGCCAGATGGGCATTAAAGGCACAGCTCATCCCTCTGCCTCTCAACCTCTCTCTCTCTGTTCTGTCATCTCGTGCTCGGGGTCTCTCTATCACTGTCTGTCTTTCTCTTTTTCAGCTTTTTTTTCCTCTACAGTTCTCACTATTCTTCTCTTTCTCTCATTATCTGCAAATGTTTGTATCCCCTTTTTCTCTTTTCTGTTGCATCCTTTCTTTTTCTCTCAGTCACTTTCTGAGACTGCGTCCACACCAGGCCAGTTGAATTTGAAGAAAACGAAAAGGTGCATTCACACAAGCTTTTTCAGCTCGTTTTACCTGAAGATCTCTGTCCACGCTGCAATATGGTTGAATTATATGTTGAAATTTTCCAAATAGCCACTGTCAGCTCATCAACCTTTCTCTGTTCTGTCAGTGCATACTCAGGGTCCTTCCATCACTGTCTTTCTTTGTCTTTTTTCAGTATTTTTCAGCTTTTTTCTGCATCTTTCTACCATCCTCACTATTCTTCTTCTTTTTCTCTCACTATCTGCAAATGCTTGCACCCCTTTTTTCCTTTTTTGTTCTATCCTTTCTTTCTAAAACACTAAACCAGCTGAATTTGAAAATAACGAAAAGTGCATTCACACAAACTTTTTCAGCATATTCTACATGAAGATCTCAGTCCACACTGCAGCAGGGTTGGGTGAAATGTTAAAATTTTTTCCAGCCGACCAGTGTGAGCTCCTCAACTTCTCTCTGTTCTGTCATCTTGTTCTCGGGATCTCTCTATCACTCTCTTTTTCAGCTTTTTTGGCATCTTTCTCTCTTTAATTCTCACTATTCCTCTTCTTTTTCCCCTCACAATCTGCGATTGTTTGTACCTCCGTTTCTTTTTATCTGTTGTATCCTCTCTTTTTCTCTCTCAATCGCTGTCTTAGACTACACCCAAACTAAGTCAGCTGAATTTGGAAAAAATGACAGACTATGTGCATTCACACAAGCTTTTTCGGTTCATTTTGCGTGAAGATCTCTGACCAAACTGAACCTGGTTTGGGCTACATGCTAAAATGTTTCCAACCGGCCGCTGTCAGCTCATCAACTTTTCTCTGTTCTGTCATCAGAACAGAGTCAGAGTCTGTCTCACTTTCTTCATTCTCTTTCTGATTTTCACTATTCTTCTTCTTCTCTTATTATCTGCAAATTTTTGTACCACATTTTCTTGCTCTTTCTCCCTTTTAAGTTATATCATTTTTTGATCGTTGTCTACACTACGCCACCTAAAAAGACAATGGACTAAGTTTATTCACATGAGTTTTTTCAGCATTTTCAGGTAGAATTGGGCAATATGTCAGCTCATCTCTGTCCACACTGCAGTAGGGTTGGATGATATGTTAAAATTTTATCTCCACCAAAACATGAGGTCAGCGTTTCAAGACTCATCCAATCAGGAAATAGTCAAATGTGTTGACGTAGCCTTTGTTTTTCTCCTCCATATTTGTCTTTCATTTCTTTCCTTTTCCTCTCACTATCTACAAATGTATTTTTGACAGAGGTCTCCCGCCCCCTCTCAGTCTCCTTTTCCCTCTTATCTCTCTGTCTCTTCCTCCCTAATTCCTTGTCTCTGCTCCTTCCTCTCCCTCTCTTACTATCTTTTACTAGGATGTGTACATCTCCGTCTGTGTTTGTGAGGCAAAGGTCCTCAGTGGCCATTTTGTCGGCGAGATTTCGCCCGGTGTGTGTTTGCATCCATACGTGTGCATGTCCACGCACATATGTGTGTAGAAGAGGAAGTGTGTATGTGTGGGTCTCCGAGGTATCAAATATCCCTGTCCAGGCAAATGCATCAGCTGAAATATGTTTGTCAATGCAGCTGTTGACTCAACACTATTATTCTTAAGAAGAGCGGCGAGCACAATAAACTGTTTGAAAGCTCGGCCAATAGTGGAGCATTTAAAAGGCAAAAACATGGAGAGGGAGTGGGTGTGTGGGGGGGGCAGATTAAGCATTCTGCATTTCCCTTGCTAAAATATTCACGTTTCATTTAAATACAACGGCATCCCAGGCAAGATTTAATTACCATCCAGCGCTATAATGCAAATGAATAATGCAGCAAAGACTGATGCAAACGGATAGAAATATAAGGCTCCAGCGCGCGATACGTCCAGGGGAAAAGTGGGGGAAAAGGAAGGGGAAAAGGTTAAAAAAATACTTCTTGATGCTCACTACTTTCTGGAAGAGAGAAAGGGATGGACAGGAGGGAGGAGAGGAGAAGAAGAGGAGGAGGAAGAAGGAGTGAGGGAGGGTGGCGGCAGCACAATTACGAGGCCCAGCTTCCCCGGCGTTTGCCAGGATTTTCCTTCTCCCATTCCAGTAGTTCATTTTTGGAGTAAGTAAATAATAAGAAGTTGGTGATGCTTGCATTTTTAATTCCACCCCCTCCCCTCGCCGCACTTTTTTTTCCTGTTCAGTTCACTGACTGACATCTGCTATCAATGCTAAGCAGGTGTTCCCGTGCAAACAGACGTGCCCCTGTTTGTGTTTCGCCATCCCCGCCACCGTGCACCCAAATGAGCAACGTGATTAAGAATCCTGTAAATTTTTGAAAGGAAACGGATGGCTGCCCGGCTAGAACGTAATTACACCGCCGCCGACATCCGCAGCTCACCGCTGCAGCAGCCAGAGCCAAAGCAACAGCAGAGAATTAATAATATATAATGGCATCTTTCCTTGTAATTCATAAATGAAATAAAATGAAGGAGGAGTAACCGCTGATAAGTTTTTTTTTTCCCTTTCTATTCTCTGTCTCTCTCGGGGAGGCGAAGGGGGGGGTGGGGGGTGGGGTGGGTTGCAGCAGCAGTGGCAATTTTCAGAAATTGAGTCGAGACGATCATCTTCCGCGATGCGTTAACTCAACTCAGGGTGTGTGTTGGGGGAGCAGGGAAGACCGATTTCTTTCTGTCTTTCTTTCACTTTCTTCTGCTTCTTTTTTCCCCCCTTTTTAGCTCATTTATTTACTAAATGGGGCCTCTGCGTATGTTCCCTCACTCTTTCACTCTTTCCCTGTTTTGTCATTATCCGCTTTCACTTTGCTGTATGATCATACATGCCTTTGCAATGGACAATTAGCTATGATATCTCAAGTGGCAGCTAACTTCCTTCCCTTGAACTTCAAAGGCAGTCGGCACATTAAGTTTGCAGTTTCTTCCTTTTTTTTTTTTTTTTTTTTTTTTTTTTTTTTTTTTTTACCTCCACTGATATTTTAAAAAGTTGAAAGATGAAAAACTATTAGAAAATCAGTTTAAAAAAACTGTGGTGGATGATATCAGGAGAGTACAAAATAGGAGATGAGGCTGGAGGAGGAGGAGGAGGAGGAGGAGGAGAGGGTGCAGATGGTAACCTCTGGGGAGGAGAAATGAGGTGAAGGGAGTGAAGCAGGAGCAGGAGAGGAGGAAGGTAGCGTGACACACAGGCCAACTAAAAACCCCTGATGAGACCAGTTTTGACAGATTCCGTTTTTTTCCTCCCTCATGTGAGAGAAAGATGATTATTTTTCTGTTACATCCGTCCAAAGATTATAATCAGCGGAGCTGCCAGGTACAACATAATCTCGCTTGATAGAGTCTGACACTCTCATACATGATAGAAACCTGCTGTAAGTGCGGAGGGACGTTGTAAGACATGTTCTGGGACGATGGCTGCCACGCTCCACCTCCACACGGGGATTTGTGGAGTTACCAGAGCCTTGTAATGCACTTTTCACCCAATTTATATCCATTTCTCAGGCTGTATGGCGGTCCAGGCACCTTGGCTACTGTTTCCTCCCACGGCAGCTATTGATAGCGGCTGACAGACATTGTTTGGACAGTGAAAGGTGCGCCTCCCTGTAAACGCTGGCTTGCAGAAGGGAGGCGACACTCCTCTCCTGTCCCCTCTAATCAGAGCCAGAGATGGTTGCATCCTCCCTTTCGGATACACGATAATTACCCTTCTCTGTGAACGCTGGGGCTTCACTCTGAGACGGGGAGGGACAGACTCTGACAATTATATTAGGGATGTGTGTGTTTGTTTCTGCGCGTATGTGTGTGTAAACCCCTGTTCGCTGCCTTGTAGCGATGTTTCCCCTTGCCACAGCTGAAAGAGTAAGTCCGGAGCTCATGATATGAAATAATAAGGTGTAGTTCTGTGCGCGGCTCCCGACTGCAGCAGGACAAACATTGTTTTTGTCTGTTTGCTATCTCTATAAAGAACTGCTGTGGCACAGATCAGTGGGTTTACTGTATGTGTTGCTCAGTGGGAAGAACAAGGCGCTGACACAGCTGGGGTGACGGAGTTCAGGTCTATTTGGGAGAACAATGCCAAAGATGTGGACATTTTTACATAAATTTATTTTGAAAAGTGACTATATCTGTCCTTTACAAGTTAAACTCTCTGTCCTGTAATTGTGTAGTAGCTCCATTTATTGATAGTGCGTTTTCACCAAAGAAAAGTTTACAACAGTGACCCTGTGGTTAGGACAGCTTCACCAGTGAGTGATAACTGGAAACATAACATCAAGCGTGAGTTTTGTTGTTATGGTTACCCGCAGGATAATAAAGCTTGTGCACCACCTCACCTCTGACAGTAAGTGGACTTTGAGTAAAGATCATTTAGTCAAACTACTATACTGAAGGTCAGGAATGAACTTTTATGATCAAATAGTCCAGTTCAGTGGTTTCCAAGCTTTTTTCAATAATGTTCCCCATTTAAAATATTATTTTTCAGTCAAGTTTCGCTTTATTTTTCTCTCCTGTCTCTCTGTTTTCAGCTGCATCAGTGCTATGTTTCAATCACAAATCAATTTTCTTGTTTTTTGTCTGTCATTCAATACCAAAACAGACTCGTGCTCACTGTAAACGTGATTGTGTTTGTTACTTTCTTCCTCTGTTAGAATTTTCTGCAGTAAGCGATTGCATTGAAAATAGAAATACAGAATATAAAATGTGTTTTAAACAAGCTTTTCATATTCTATTGAACTATTTATAGTCTAATTATTTTAGGAAGAATGCACTTTTTTTTATTAACTTTTGTAAAAAATCTCACATACCCCCTTCATTACTCATAAGTCCCCCTAACAGTACTTGTGCCCCCATTTGAGAAACCCCTGTCTAGGAGAGTCTACTATATGGTGTGTAGTAGTATGGTACAGCATAGTCGCCTGTTGTGTAATATAGGATGGTGCATTGCAACATTGCATAGTGCAGCATAACATACTGTTAAAAGGTCTAGTTTAATCATTAAACATTAGCCATAGCATAGCATAGTACAGCTGATATGATATGGTCATATCAGTGCAACATATTTTAGAGCATAGCATGCTTGTATAGTGTGACATAATATAAAGTATAGTATGACATAGTATTATGGTCTAGGATGGTACTGTACAGTAAGTGTAATATGTAAAATATAGTATTGTCTAGGATAAGTTAGCACACAGTATATTACATTATTACGTGGCTTTGTTTAATACTCGATTCTGATTGGTCGATTACAGCATTCTGAGGTCTGCTATTTCTGTATAACGACCGTTGCTATGCAGAACAGCTGGTTGCTATGGATGCAGTTCTGGTGATGGGCTCTGTAGGAGCATTAAAATCATTTTTAATTAATATTTTGTTTCAAATTTGTGTCAAAAATGTTAAAATCAGGCAAGTTTTTCATCCTTTTTTAGTTATTAATGCCATAAGAACCAATATTTCCACTGGTGTTTTTGTGAAAAACGATCAAATAAGTCACCCTATGCGATAAATGACTTAAATATGGTATGATCATAACAAATGCTTGATGCAACTGGATTCAAAACAACCTCAGTTTCAATAAAATGTGCTTTGATACAGTGTAAATCTTATGTATTTAGCATGTCAAATGAATGTTAAGCTTATTTTTTCGTGCACCAGCTTTGTCTAGACATGATGAATCAAAATCAAAAACTAGATTTTGTCACGTGTCGCCACGTCTTGATACTTTGACAGCAAATTTTGTCTTTCCACCTCACACAGAAAAAAACTGGAGGCTTTTCCTTAATATATTAAATATAGTCATCATTAAAAAATAACATGTTGGTCTCTATTTTTAATACTTTGATTTATGCAAAAAAAAAGTATCTTGTAGTACACTTTTAGCCTGCTGTAGCATAGTAGCATAACATTAATACAGTATGTGTATGAAAGCAAGCTTTATCAAACACTTAATTAACCCAAAGTAACAAGGTGTACTATTGTAACTTTCTCGTACATGTAGTATCTTTATTGCAGTATATTTAGTGTAGTGTTAATATGTAACAGTTGACTGGTTAATATGTGTGTCAGCAGTGTTAATTGGGGAACAGGAGTCTTTTTCTCTCACTGTGTTCAGATGATACAGAAGAACACAGAGTCCTTGTAACCTATAGAAATCCCGTATAATAGTAGTGACAGTCCGAGCAGTGTTAGCGGAGGAGAAAAAAGACAGCACAACTCTGTCTCAACTATCTCCCTCTGTGGTCGTCATCGTGTGCAGACGATGTTTTCCTCCTCCAGCTGCTGGGAGATGATTCGGGTCACCGCGGGCTGCTCGGGAGGGGGGGGTGGGGGGCAAACTGACGAATCAAGGGGGCAATTGTGTCTGGTGCCAGTCAGTCGTAATTAAGAGCAGGATCAGGGGGTGGACGCACACATACACACACCGAGACACATGGACCTCAGGACATAAAAATCACATAAATACACACATGCACGTAGACATATACATGGACGCTCACACACATACTTAAGCCAGGCCCTCTATACAGAGCAGCTCACCTGAAAATAATCGCTACGAGGGGCAGCAGGGGATGCAAATGAGGCCGGAGGTTAGCGTGGGAAAAGTGGAGCAGCGTAGCCTGGGACTAGGTGATCCTCCGGGCAGGGGGCCGGCCTCAGGAGGGGCCTTTGTTTCCAGCCTCCGTTTAAAAATGCCCAGCGTGCACCTCCTCCTTCTCCTCCTCATCATCATCCCCCACTCCTCTATCACCTCCCCGGCCCTCCCAGTCCGGGCCAAGCAGATAGAGAAAAGCAGTGATATATGGTTTGTTTAACAAAGGGAGAGTGTGTGTGTGTGTGTGTGTGTCTCGGTGTGTGTGTCGGTTTGACTCAACATTCATTCAGGTTATTTTCATCTGATGTGACACATTTGTTTTATCAGTCAGATGTGGAATTATGGAGACAGATAGTCACGTTTGTAGCCTCAAACTGCCGATGGATGGTTTTTTTGTGCAGATAATGAATATTTATGTTTTGCTATAGCGAAAAATGACAATTATTCAGTGTTTTATCAGGATTTTTTGTCTTGTCAGCATGGAGAAACCATCCAAATTGTCCACTAAAAGTTCATTTTGGTTACAATAGCTAATAGATCCATGAAAGCTGTGAAAAGTGAAGTTTGGGAGTTGAGGGTTAACTCAGGGGGAAAAAAAGCTCCTGGACGAGCCCCAAGTCGTTTTCATTTTGAGTCATTTACTGCTCTTAAAAGCAGGATTTACTCACAACAGTACATCTTAACAATGATGTAACCTAACTGAGTATCACTCTCATACATATATGTCTAAATTAGGGGTTCCCAACATGGGGTTACAGGCCCTCCAAGGAGTCGCAAGACAAACCTCAGTGGTCAAAAGATGATAAAAAACTATTTCAGTGAGGAATTTGAATGATTACTGTTTGCTTAAAATGACTAACAGATACATGAAAGCGGTGAAAAGTTTAGTTTGGGAGCTGAGAGTTAGCTTAGGGAAAAACAAGCCTCCAATTCTGTTACGTCTGTTCTTGTAAAAATAGGCAGTAGTACAACAACCAAAGAATTTGAAGGATTAAAAGTAGATTTGAAGTGTAAGATTTTGCATTTAAAAACTACTGCAATAAGAGATATGAGTGCATAAATGCACGAAAGCTGCCAAAAGTGGAAAAAGTTTGGTTGAAGTGACAGATTTTATCAGTCTCAAACTGCAGATGGATGATGTTTTGTGGAGATGATAAATATTTGTGTTTCACCATATTTTTTTAAAAAAAAGGCCAATTATTCAGTGTTTTATCAGGATTTTTTGTTTTGTCACCACTCAGAAACCTCCTACTGGACACCAAAACTGTCCACAGAAAGTTAGTTTTGGTGAATCCAGCTGAATTAACTCACAGCAATACATCTTAACAATGATGTAACCAAGCTGAGTATCACTCTCATACATATACATCTAAATCAGGGGTTCCCAACATGGGGTTAGGGGCCCTCAAAGGGGTCACAAGACAAATCTTAGGGGTCAAAAGGTGTTCGGAAAGAAGAAAAAATATTGTTTTTTTTCCTGAAATGTCTGTTTTTTCTCATGGTGTTGCCTCTAAAAACTTTTCAAATAAGACAAACTCCCAAACAAAAGTGAAGTTTGGGAGTTAGCTCAGGGAAGAAGGGTCTGGGATGAGTCCACAGTGTCATGTTAGGGAAAGAAAAAAGATCAAATATTGATCTTTTTGTTGTCAGATTTTACCTCTAAAAACTATTCAAGTTGAAAATTTTAAAATCACCATTTGGTTTGAATGGCTAATAGAAACATGAAAGCTGTGTAAAGTGAAAAAGTCTGCGAGTCACTTTTCACTTATTAATTTATTTCCCTCTTCTCTTTCTCTTCTCGGTACCAATCCATCTCCACCTGTTCCTCTTCACTCCAAAGCAGGTAAGCACTTGAACTCCTCATGCATGCCACATTATGTAAACAGCACCTGTATTACCTCCTTACATGCACCAATCATCGCCAAACCCATCATTTCACATAATACGCACACGGATGGCGGCGCACATTCAAACCTGGCCATGTATCCTGAGCCCCGATGAATTCCTGAGCTATAACGAAGGGGGAAATATTGCTTTGTGAACAACACACTCTCATAAATATTCAAAGGGTTGCATACGAGTGGAGCTGTAAAAACGTGTGTATGATGAAAGAAAAAACTCTCCAAACAAGATGCTCGGCGGCGGCGTAAATGTAAGAGTGCGGTTGCAACCTGTTTGACAGCGCCGCAGTGGATGCTGTTCACACCGTCCTCTAGACACCCGGCCGCTGTAATACCTCTCTCTCTTAATTATTATTTATTGGCACTACCTCTGGCTCCGCTCGCCTCTCCTCTCGCCTCCTCTGTCCCCTTTATCGCCTTTCTAAATAATTTCTACAAATGAGGAGGTCTTCTCTGCTGCAAGCATGCACGCCCGCCCGCACGCATGCATGTACGCAGCGCTCAGCTTTCACTCATCAAAGTTTAATCGAAGCCCGCGTTTTAGTTTTTTCGAATAAAGCACACTTAAAAAATTTAGATGCAAATTATTTTGCATTATTCATGCATTCTCCCAGTCCTTGTAGATTTAAACATTTCCGAGGCCACCTTGATTCAAGTAATTACCTATGCCTCGGCAGGCTTCGTCATGAATAAGGTATTTCCTACAAGCAGAGTATGCGCCTGATGAGCTTTTAAAGTGGCTGTACACCGAACTTGTGTATTGCTTCTCCTGCATGAGTGACTAGAACATGCACCGCAATCGCTCTCAGGTGGGGCGTGAGGGTGGGGTGGGGGCAGGGTTGGCAGGGGCAGCCGAGAGTGACAGCGCTCTCACTTTCGTGCACTGGGGGCCTTCAAGTCTCTATCTGTCGTCTCCTTTGTCTCTGAGTCCCCCCCTGATCCCTCCCTTCGCTTTTCCTTGTGTCACTGCCCTCATGGTCTCTGGGTGCATTCACTCAATGCAAAAAATTCTTGACTTATGAGGCAAATCTTTCAGCAAACCATGCTTGAAAATCTTATTTTACTCAGTTTCCACTAGAAATTTGATTACTGCAACACGCTCAAGAAAAATTACACAAACAATAACGACTAAACATATTGATTTGCAGTTGAAAAGTGACTTTTCTTCACTTTTTTTTGAGGAAAATTCAACTCTCAGGTCTCAATAATTGCCAAAAAACACAACACTTTTGCTGTCTTAGATGATAGATCAACTCTTTATGCGCTCATGAAAAGCTTTATCAGTCTACTAATTGATTAGTCAATCAAAAGAAAGTTAGTTGGCAACTATATTGATAGTCGATTGATCGTTTCAGCTTTTTTTTTCTGAGCAAAATGTCTGATATCTGCTGGTTCCAGCTTCTTGAATATTAGAATTAGCTGCTTTTCTTCGTCATTTATGATAAGAAATGAAGAGTTTTGGGGTTTGCTCATAATAAATCTCAGATTTGATTCCAGAAAAGCAAACTAAATGAAAAGGCGTCACATTTTTCTTCATTATTTGGTCTGCAAACGCTGAAAAATGACAAAATTCTCAAGAATATCTCATCTGATTGAGCTATAAATCCTTACAGTCATGCCAGTGATACAAACTACTGTTTTTTTTTTTTCACTACATGTATCCATGTGGTCACGATCAGAACCAAAAACCTGCAACTTCTGCACCTTTGTCCCATTCACACTTTTTAGAAGACACCCGAGAAACCCATCAGCTGCATGTGAATGCAGCCTCTCTTGTCTTCGCCTCCCTCTCTATCCCTTTCTCTTCCCTCTCCACCCTTTTTTCCCGCCCCTTCTCCCCCACCTCCCTCCCCTCCCCTCCCCTCCCTGCCCTCGGCTCTTTGTATCTTTATCCATTTCAGTCTGAAGGATCCCAAAGTGTTTCGGATCTGAGCAGCCTAATACCCACCTTTAAGCCGGCGGCTTTGAAATCTCTTTTTGACATAACAAGGGAACTTAGCTTTTCCCCCACTTTACCTGAGTGCCGGTGAAGATCCTGCTAAATCACACCTGGCTTTGTTGGGCAAACACTCCCTCCTCCTTTCTCCTCCGTAACACCCTGTAAGCACTTCTTGATGTATGAAGGAGGTTCATTTCAAAATGAGATCCCTTTTTATTGCAAATTGCCGCATTGGAAGTCGAAGTTATCAGCAATCTTGAGCCATTTACATAAGACATATTAACATTTTACAGAATGTTATCTCAAGAACTAAGGATGTAGAAATGAGCATCAGGTGATAATTACTTTCTGAAATTTATTCATAGTGTTTTTGGAGTGAAACCTCTTCATGTCCGCTCTCAGAAATGACAGTCACCTTGACAAAAAGCACTTTTTGACTGCATCTCAATAGGAGGCTTTTACATCAAGTGCATGTTGTTATACCTTTAACTGTCAACCGCTCAGAGCGCTTGAAATCTGACCTCACCTTCAGTCAAGACAAAGACAGCGAGTATTGATTCTCAGATCAAAGCTGGCCAGATGACACATTATACCCTGCGGATCCTTCCTGTAATATCACATGCGGGCACAACATTTTGTTTAAACATCAAAAATTAACATGTTAAACTGTAATCAGAAGCTAAAAGAGTGACCCTGAGAGTGCAAAGAGTGTTTTTCTGCAGGAATGGGGAACAAAGCGAAGGTTAGATGGGAAAAAATAATGCAGCTGTGGCCTACAAGCGGGGGGAGGAAAAAACAAAGTAGTTGACTCCGCGACTCCATCATCTTTACTACCCAGCAGAAGAATTAATATTTAAACATTCTAATAATGTAGCTCGCCTTGCATGCACTTTTAAGCAAAGCAACAATATTTTTCACCTGGGGTAACACAATGATTTTTCTTCCCGCTGTGCACAATTTCCCTTTCTGATGATCTCCTCCAAGCTTCTCCCACCTCCATGCCGCAGCCGGGGCCGCACATCCCCCAAACCCGTTTTGTGATTTCCACCTTTTTTTTCCCCCTCATCCCACAAAAAAATAAAGAAGAAAAATATTCATGGAGATAAATATTGAAATGAATTTTCCCTGTATATGAGCAGCAGAGACGGTCGAGGCCGCGGCTCGAGGAATGCACAATGCGTTCCCTTGAGGAGGGAGCAGTGATTCATAAAATCGAACCTGTTTGAAGGAGGGAATAGAGAAACAGCAGCATAATGGAGGACAAACCTGTGGTTTCCAAATGTTTTGTTTAGTTCTTACATCTGCTATTGAGTTTGCCTTTTATACTTTGAACTTTTCAGTTCAGTTCAGCCTTAAATTGCAAATATTTCCCCCTGATTCTTCAGTGTTCAGGCCATGTTTTGGGCACCAAATGTCACTAAAACAAGTAAAATCAATTAATAAAAGAAATTACACTCTTAGTAATAAAGGTTCTAACCATAAGGGTTCTTTGGCCTTTTTGGTTCCTGGTAGATGCTTTTATAAAGGTTCCACTTGGAGCCCTTTCAGAGAGGTCTACCAAGAACTCAACACTATGCGTTATACCTAAAACCATCTGTGAAAGGTTTCAACCAGAACCCCGATGGGAAGTTCTAAAGGAGAACCATTTTGTAGGCTCTATCCAGTATCTTTCCACCTTCTAAGGGTGCTAACAAGATCCACCCCAGGGGGCTCTACCAAGAACCTTTTTAAATTCTTTATAAGGGTTTCATCTAGAACTACAAAGAACCATTAAGGCTGTTTTATCTTGAACTCAGCACCATGGTTCTACTGAGAACCCTCTCATTTTCCAAGGGTTTGTTTTTATCTAGAACCCTACAAGGGGGTTGAACCAAGAATCCTTTTAGATTATGGTACAAATACCCCTTGACAGAGTTCTTGAAGGATTTCAACAGTCCTTGAAGAACTCTTTCTTGCAGAAGGGGCTCTTCAGAGGCAAATGGTTCTGGGTAGAACCTCAGCCCTTCAGGAAAAACCCTTTTGGAGCCCTCATTTCTAAGAGTATACAAGACCCTTTTCTGCAGCTGTGTCCAAGCAAGTTAATCATTCAGAGGTGGAGGTGACACTGACCACCTGATATTTGATATTTAATACATTTAATAAGATGTCACTGTGGGACGAATGCATCAGCTTGAGTGCCAGATCAAACAAAAAGGGTCAAAGTGCGGCCGAGAGGTGAAAGGTCAGGATTTGGAGAAGCCATTAAATCTGACACCAACAGAGGAAAACGTTTACTTTTCTCATCCAAGCTACATTTTGATCATTGATTACTGGATTTATTCATTTGTAGGGTTGTTGTTTTTTTACATGTGTTGTACTGGCTTTTAACATTTCATTCCCCAATGTTGGTTATCTGGCAATTAAAGAGTCTCCAAAACTCTGCAACTCACACTAGAACAATCTAGATGTATGCATAGCACAACAATATGTTTTTTTAAAAAATCTAACATTTAAAATCACATTCCCCTCCCCCCACGACAAAAGAACAAGTCCAGAAACGGATTATTATGACATAACAGGGAACCCTTTTCCTGAGCATCTCTCCCGCTTGCATCTCCAGCTCTCCTCCACTGCACAAATTACCTCTTTGCAGCCTGTTTCTCATCTTGTTAAACATCAGCTGCAGACACACCTCACACAAACTGTGCGAGTTCAACACAAACACAAAGCCTGCTATTAGCATCAAAGGTGTAGGTAACTGTTGGGTCCCCGGGGATAAATACAAACAAATACACACTGAAAAGCAGGGAAAATTAGCCAATTCAACGGTATTCTCAAAGGCGCTGCATGGGTTGAATATTTTACAGCGGTTGTGTTTGAACGAGCGTGTGCATGTGAACGCGCCCTGTCAAGCCAAATGCATTACAGATGCCTTAAGGTTTTGTAATTGATCATGAAAATGAATTGCCAAGCGGCCGGGGCTAAATTGAATGACATAAATAAGAGTTATGCATTAAGCCTCGCTCCCTGGATTTGTTTATGTGTATCTGACGGCTTGCGATCAGGAGCTGAGGAGGATGTTCATCTTTCATAGATCACAATGGCACTTCTTCTATTCACAGTGCACACACCTTGTCTGCAACCTGCACACAAGAGCGAGCTTTCTTAAAAGATCATGTCGTAAGCTGATTTCGACATCTTATGCAAGGTGCCTCGCAGAGGAAAGAATAGTTTGTCTGGCGCCTCGGGGCGGAGATTAAAGTCGATGCTAAGGTGTAGCAGCACCTTTGTGTTGGTAAAGACTCTTTCCCTTTGATACATGGTGTAACCGAGTGAAATCCAACAAGCTTGAGCTAAACGGTGCAGAACGAGGCTAAAACCCTTCCCAGCCTTTCCCACAGGTTTGGAAGTTTTGGTGGCGAGTGATGGAGTGAGATCAGATGCGAGTTTTAATGAACGCAAACACAGTCGGAGAGGACCAGAGGGCAATTTGGAAAGCGGCTAGTGGTTTTTTAAATGGAGGGTGACAGGGTGAAGCAGAGTTCATCAGGAATCAGAGTGGAAAATAGTCGTTTTAGCACCAGAAAAGGCCGGAGCCAAATCAACTCAGCTGTTTTGAATTTTAGATCCGAATTATCTCTGCTTCCAAAATGGGCCCGTGTCTTCTCCTGGAGCCACTTTCTGCTCAAAGTAGCGGTGTCAGAAGTTCAGAATCACGCAGGAAAGTAGTCGTCATAATTTAAGGAGCCATGTTTTACTCACATGTTTGGCCGATGCACAGAAATCCCCAAAACTAGTCTAAGAGAGGAGGCCTCAACAAGAACAATGTTTAAGGAAGTTGGAGAGGAAAAAAGGAGCAGAAAGATGAAATGGAGGAGAAATGGTAGGAGGAGGAGGAGGAGGAGGAGGGAGAGAAATTATACTTTCAACAGGTTTCAAGGGTCCAAGAGTCAATCGACGCTAAAACAACCATGTAAACTTTCAAATCAGGCAAGACGGCGGCGCCAAATCTGCAAGACGGCAACGCCAAATCTGCAGTTATGTGGTTTGCTTACGACAATGGTGCCATTGAGGTGTGTGATTATGTGTGTGTGTGGTTTCTATTTAACCCCCATGGGATCTCCCCTCCCTCCTTCCCTCCCTCCCTCCCTCCCTCCTCCTCCAGCCCCCCCCCCTTCCCTCCCAGGAATAAAGCCAGACACTGCGTCCAGGAATCACCTTTTTAAACCTTAATTGATTCCCTTAAAAAGAGGCCTGCGCTGCCACCCCGCATTAAAGCCCGCGAGACGGGCCTCATGTCAGATTGGCCTGCCGCTCTGCATTTGTCCCACTGCTGCTGCTGCTGCTGCCGCCGCCGCCGGCCCGGGACATTAGTGCAGGACCGTCAAGAATTCAGTCTAGACTGGGAGAGCACGGGGGATTTAGCACGGTGAAGGTTGGAGCAGATGACTTTCACCAATTAGATTAAATCCCCGGCTAATTTAAGGTACCTCTCCGGCCATCTCGACTCCCACAGTGTTAAGTAACTTGTTATTTTGGTGCACACGCTCGGTGGAACCTGCTCAGGGACAGGTTTTAAGGCTGAGTCTCATGTCAGTACAATCATCAGTGTTAATTTACCGCTGAAAAGTATGAAAAACAGTTGATGACAGTTAATAATGTAACACTTTTTAAAAGTTTGAGCCAGATTTGCTGAATTAGTGATCAAAACAACACTAACATCATGTAGAGAGAAAACTTCTCCATTGTTTTATGTGTTGTTTTTAGTGACAAAGGAGCTAAACAGTGTTGTATTGTAGTGTTGTTTGTCCACTCATACAGCTGACATGACTGTGCACTCTTGGAAATAAAGGTGTTAACTAGAGCTATAAAGAGTTCCCCATAGGAGAACCCTTTTTTGGTTCCTGGTACAGCTTTTATAAAGGTTCAAATTGGACCTCTTCCCAAGAGAGTTCTCCCTAGAACCCAATACAAAGGGATATACATAGCTCTACAGAGAACATTTTCAGTGGCGTAATGGTTTCATGCAGAACCCTCTTTTGGGAACCTCCCTACCTTCTGGAGGCTAAAAAGAAACCATCCAGGAGGTTCTTTTGAGAACTTTTATCAAGAACCCACAAAGGGGGGTCTACTGAGAAGCCTTTTATATACCAAAGGTTTTATCTAGAACCCACTCAGGGAGTTCTACTGAGAACTATTATATAAAATGGTCCAAAGAACCCTTGACGATAAAGTTTTTAACAATCCTCCTCCAAAAAGGGTTCTTTAGATGAAATGGGTTATTAATGGAACCTTCAGTTTTCTTTAAAAGGTTTCTCATAAGCAGAGGCCTTCTGGTAGAACCTCAGCAGAGAATGTTTTTGGAACCCTTATTTCTAAGAGTGTGGGCAGGTGACAAATGGCCTCTGATTGTTGATTTTTACTATCTGGAATCCTCCTCCTCTAATATCTGTAGATCAAAGCGTCTCACTTCTGATAAGCCAACAATGTGAATATTAAACGCTGTCCTCGTAGGGAGACTCGCAGACCCTTCGTCTCTGCCGTGAAGTGCACAATGTGTTCCTGAGGAATGCAGCGAGACGGCGTGGAGCTATTTCAGTCGCAGTGCAGCTACGTGTTGGGACGCCCATCTGGTCTGAATCAATCAGACTCGTCCCCACGCCAAGCGTCTCCCCGGGTCTCCCAGCTGTAATAATATGTCCCGGCTTCATCAAGAGCCCACCTCGGACACGGGTCAGTCCCGCGCATATGACCCGACACCTGAAGAGAGGGACGCCGACGAGTCCGCTCTCTCTTCTGTCATGGTCGAAATCCTCTGACTAACCTTTTCCCGCTTGTTTTATCAAGATCTACAAAGAAAATCATCAAAAATTTAAGACCAAATATACACATTTTAGTAGAACCAACTAGTCTTTGCTCATTAACTTAATGTAAAATGTAAGTTTTATTTATTCAAGTTAATTAAACATGTCTAGTATTTATTTTCAGAACACTTTAGAGCCTCTAACTTCTAACTTGAAGTCTTTTGACTTGAAATGCTAAGTTGAATGAATTTACTGTAAAGAGTTCAATCAACTCATTCAATTAAGTTTCTTAAACAAAGTTTTCTGTATGAAATGAAGAACTGACTTTTCAAACTGAGAATATATGTATATATATGTGTGTGTGTGTGTATATACATATATATATATACATACATATATATATATATATATATACATACATATATATATAAAATTTAAAGACAGCCCAGTCACTTTTTTTTTTTAACTAAATGTCAAGTAGTTTATTTTTTCCATTAGACTAGACCAGTGGTTTTCAAACTGGAGTTCAGGGGGTCCTAGCACAAAAAGTTTTGAGCGCATGTTTTGGAAGTTGGAGTTTAATATTTCAAGGCAGCCCAGACACTAACGTTATTAAGTTAAAATAAATAGTTAGGTTTAGTGCAACTGCACCCTTGGTGAAATCTACACGCATGACTTCACAGTCAGTCAAAATAGCAAAGCGTGACAGAGATTTGAGAATGAAATGAGAGCATGCAGTCTCACCCAGTTTACCAACAAGCTAAAAATAAAAGCTGTTTGATGCTGAAACTAGATCAATGCATCAGCTGGCCTCCGCTGGCCTTAAGGAGCTGCTAACTTCTCTTTAGTCTGGCTCTCAGTTCAGACTCTTAATGGCTTTTTTCATCCCTATGAGCCAGAACTTTTGGGTTTTTACAAAAATACGTGAAACTTTTGCCTCTAAATCAACCGGGGCCCGCCGCTGTCGTGGTGCAAAGACGTGACCGGAGAGTCGACCCGTTCGCTGACCGTCATGGCCGTCTCCGGGTTTCAGCGGCGAGGTGTTGGAGGCAGAGGCACAGGGGCAGGTTGTTTTCTCTCCTCTGTGGGTGAAGAAGAAGAAGGAGGAGGAGGAGGACAGAGGGAGGAAAAGAGGAGGAGGAGGAGGGAGGGAACACTCTGCATGACAATACCTACATCTGTCTGCCGTTTTGTTCTTTGTCATATCAGGGGCTGTCTTTGTGGCAGAGCGCTGTCGTGGTAACAGGAGGTTAGAGGTACGGGGCGGCGGGGGAAGAGGTGGGTGGCGGAGGAGGGGTTGTCGAAGGGAGACTTGTGACTCAAACGCCCCTGTGACACAGCTTTTGTTGTGCTTCGATATTTGATCCTCTTAGCAGTTTGCCATGCCTCCGCCCCCTTACTACCCTCCACCACCACTATTACTACTACCATTAACACACACACACACACTTTCATTTGCTGTTTGTCCACCTCTGTCCCCCCAACTGTAATCTCTTTTGTTGTGCATTTTTTCACTCACTCTTATCACCTGTTTAACTGCAGACAATTCAGGCTGTTTGTCTTTATACTGTGAATATACCAAACATACCAAAATTAGCACATATTTACAGATTTTTAGATGCTGCCAAATCAGCTAAAAAGCAGGGAATTGATCCTTTTCCCATTGCTGATAGACCCGTTTGTTTTTTTTTCTCTGATTTGCACTGCACTTTTGTAGCTTCTAACTGAAACTCTAGGGTTGGAAATTTAGTTTCCTTCCTGCGTCGCCTTTTGTAATTTTTCTGCTTTAATCGAATGTTCCCTGTTCACTTTCAGTTGCACAGGAATCCTGTTAAGTTACTGCAACGTTTCCTGATTTTGCTCCTTCATAATAAAAGCTTTTAAATAACAAAATAACAAGGACCTTTATTGTGAAGAATTTACAGGAAATAAAATGTTTAGCCACCATTTTCAACTTTCATAATAGTTTGTTTTAGGTTTTTACACCAAAATTAGCACATATATAATTTTTTGGAAAGAAAAAGCCAGTACACCTCTTTTGTCTTTTTTTTTTTTCACTTTTTAAAAGTCTCTATTTTCATCTCTCAGTACTTTTGTATCTCCCAACTGTTTTTACTTTTCATCCTGTGTAACTTTTTGCACTTTTTCCACTTTATTTTAATCTTTCATATTCACTTTCAGTTGCTTTCAGGAGTCTTGTCAAGTTATGATGAAAACTCAACATTTCCTGATTTTGCTGTTTCGTAGATAACAAAATAATGTGGGGCATTATTGATGCAAACCAAGCATTAAATGTGTAAAAAAATAAAAATAAAAAAATTAAAAAAAAAGGAGCAGAAGGGTCCCAGAAGTTAGCAGCAGAGGCTCCAGAAAACGGCCAGAAATTGGTACCCAGGTGTTGCTTTAAAAAAAAATTAAGATAAAGCCTTTTCTTTGCTGCCATTTATCTCACAAATCTCACTTTTCCCTTCCTCGGTGGCACCCTTATTGCCGTCAATTTGTGCAGTCGGTTAAAGAGCAGGAAAAGTTTATAACCTGAGCTTTTTTCTGCCTTCTTCCCCTCTTCTCACACATTCAGGAGAAACAAAGTTGAGGCGGCGGGCCTCTGGAGAGACCATTACAGGCCCTTTATTGTTTCAAAGCTGAGGTCATCCTTCTGCTCAGCGTAGTCGAAACAAAGGCCACGGGTTTATTACAGGCCCAACTGTGTGAAAGGAAACGCACTCCAACATTGTTTGATTCTCAGAGATAGTAGACAGACATCCCCGCTGTTTCCTTTTGGATGGTATACGAGCAGATTGTTACTATCAAGCAGGTTGCATTTGGGCTGAAAGACGGAGGTTTGTTTTCTTTTAACGTGTTCACATATTTTTTTGCTGGAATTTTTGCTCATGCCCGCGAGTGCTGCAGCCGAGGTGTCGAGCGTGACAGTTCGCTCGTGTTGGGATGTCATCCCCGTTTTCTCTGACATGTTGACGGGCATCAGAGGCAGGCAGGGAAAAAAAAGAGGGGAGGGTGAAGGGCAGCCGAAGTCAAAATCATACAGGAGTAGGTGTCATGTGGTTGTTTTTTGCTCAAATGAAGCCAGGATTTAGCTCTTTTGTCAGTTTATTTGTAGTATTTGATGTCTGACATGGAAATTAGTGACCTTCATCAAATCAGTTAAGCATCCTCTGGTTAATTGACTGATTTTTAGGAAATCTGCCAGACAAAAGGCGCTCAAAATGCCTTTGAGTGGCATCTTTTCTGTGTATTTGTCACTAAAAAGTAATAAAACACACAAATGACTCACATATTAAACACCAAGCCCTCCTAAATCAAATAAAACTTGACCTTTTGTCTGCATTTATCACTATAATATTTAAGAGAATCACCACACTAAATAATAAAGGCTCATCAGGCTCCATTGCCGTGGTCACAATGTCAGCCCCTTTTGTTTTTGATGCGGTGACCTTGATAATTGTGATGGTAATTACAATAAGTGGCCATTATATTTCAAGGTGCAGCGACCTTCATTATCCAAATCAATTTGAGTCACTATCAATTTGATAATACCCTAAATGCGTGGCCGCATGGAAGATGCACACTCGGCACGGCTGTCGTCTGCCATATAATGGAATGCTGTTATTGAGATTGAGCCGCACCGCTCTCATCCGCGCTGGCAATCAATATTAACAGCTTGTAAAAAGTACGGCAAAGGATTAGCCTCCCCAACAAATGGAAAGAGATACTTAAACAAAGTGCAGCGGATAGATAGAAACTCACAATCCCAGTCCGCAACGTTTGTCTCCTGTGAAAGTTGCCCCAGTGATTTGTGGGTTTGAGGAAGCAGCGCTGAAACTGATATGTTTGCATTGAGGCTGCAGATGGATGTTTCTGCATGAAAAGGGCCAGATATCAGCATATATATAAGTATGCTGTGCAAATTTTTATTCTTGTCTGCTTGGAAAATCCTCTAAAATGGCATCTAGACCCTCATCTCGGTCTTAAAGGTATTCTATGGAGTTTTTTACCACTAGTAGCGCTATTGAGCAATATTTTAAGTGGGTTCCTGCTTTGGGGACACTCGTTGCAGGGTTTCCACAAGGTCTTAAAAAGTCTAGAAAATATTAATAATCTTAATTATAGGGCCTAAAATGTTTTACAGTGTAAAATCCTGAACTTAAAGGCTCATTTATACTAAACATTAGATTCAGATCCAACAAGTGTTGCAGTAAAGCCAATATTTTCTTAAAACAAGTGAAAAAATCTGCAAGAAATTCACCTACAGTATAATGTTTGATTTAACTTGATTCTACTGCCTTGTAAAGTCTTTCTAAAGACATATTATCTCTCAGGAGTCAATTCTAGACAGAAATGACATGCTAAGATAGAGATCCTTGCAACAAACTGTCCCCTGTCTCAATAGATCGGAGCCTCAGCGCAGCCTGACAGATTAGGACATTTTACAAGCCTCTTTATGCTACAGGAAAATCCACCCCACAGACTACAGGGCTGTTAAATTCTGCACCTGTATTGTGTTGCAGAAAAAAGTGCAAGCCAGGCACTTCTCCTGGCCTTGTCCAGCAGCAATATTCAGAGCTTATTAATAAAAAACAGACAATTGTTTGGCAGTTCTTTTGATGTATGTGCCTATTCGCGGGGTAACCCCCCCTCTCTGACAATGCAGGAGAGAGATTGTTTTCCTGAAACGGACCTCCCCCACCATCTCCCAGCTGAAGCAACTCAGCCGGCCCAGGGCGTGATTTGCGAGGTACCTGACATAATTTACTGTCCGGGCAACTCATATTTCAAAAAATGAGGACAAACAGTATTGAATGAACCGCCAATATAATTAATGGCAATCATGATCATGCGGAAATTGTTTGCCCCCTTACCCCATTCATACATTTAACAGATGTAAAATAAAGATCTGGCTTTGTGTTCAGAGTTACAGAATACTGTGCAGAATTACACTGTAAAAAATTGCCTTATCAAATCAGTTTTGTCTTTATAATCACCTTTTTTTTCAAATATTTTGTTATTGGCATACTCAAATAAAAAAGCTTAGAATGGAAGAACTTTAAGAGCAAAATGCATGCATAAGGACTCATTTGTAAGGCAGTGTGCTCTAGTTTTTGAAAGTGTGCTAATTTAGCATAGGGCTAACACACAACAGGTCAAGCATGAAGGAAAGCACATTTTGTGATTCTTCAGCAAGTCCTCTTTGAGTAGCATTAAGGAGGTCATGCTCAATGTAACTATGAAATCACCACAGATTGTGTCAGCTACATTTGTTTGAAATTTTACATCCGTGGGCCAAACTTTGTGGGCACTAGCATGAATTTAGCTGGTGCACCGCTGCGATGGTTGGCTATTGTTTGGATTGTGACAATTCTGATTCTGCGCATCGATTTTGGTGCTAATGATTCCTGATTCCAATTCTTTGAGTGTCTTCCTGCTTCATGATCTTTTCCCAAACCTAACCAAGTTAGGTAGTTTTTGTGCCTTTATTTTGAAAGTCTATCTGAACCTCACATATTTATTATTGCTAACTTTACTGCATAGGCCTGCACTACTGATGCCAGAGGGGCACCTACTGTGTTAATAGCTGTTTGTGGTAATAATTTGAAATTAGTTTAAGTGAAATTTGTGGTGAAAGCGATAAGAAGAAACCAAATAAAAATTTATGGTGGATTTTAACTTGTTAGTTGAGTCCTCATGGTCCTATTTTCTTATAAGGAGTGAAGTATTGTAGACTGTTTTCAACAGAAATCACCTTAAAATAAGTCTTTTGGGTCTGAATTTGATATTGAAATGACTCACTGGAGATAAAAGCAGCCATGCTCCTCCTTGAGAACAGTGTACAATCCTGGCTGCCACAGTCAGGATTTTGAAGGACACAGCAGGTAAAACATGTTGTTCTTTAACAGGGAACCTTTGTTAATTTGTAGATGCTACATAATTTGGGATAAACTGCATGTTCAGAGAGACACAGCAGCCTCCGTAAGCCTGTCGTTCTCACTTAGAGTACAGTGTGGAGTCAAAAAAAAAAGAGAAAAAAACAGCAATTATTTCAGTGACCTCATTGTCATCCGCTGGAAAATGTGTAATTAGCGCGTGTTTACAAGTCTGGCACACCTGCAGCTCATCTTTCGCTGTAATGTTTGCCTTCAAGAAGCCAGGCGGCTGCCAGCCACTGTCACTGGCTGTCACCGAGACGAGAAAAAAAAAAAGAAAAAGAAAAGAAAGAAACGAGGCAGAGAGAGGGGTGAAGTAGAAAAAAGAGCACCACTGTGTGTGCCATTCTTCCAGAAATCTCTGACTGGCTTAATGCCGTCGTTGCTGTGCATGTGAAGAAATGGGCATTTACATGGGTATACAATAGAGACTACATTACTTACACAGTAGCCTCATTATATCCCCGACGCCTACCTTCTGCCCCGCACTGGTTTACTCACTCCTAGCTCTTATTGTTGGGGTATAATGGCGCTTGGGCATTTCTGAAATTCCCTCATTATTCAGCTTATTAAGGCTGCACCAACTCGATAATCGTGCCGCATTTCGTGTCAAAGGGGGCGACTGTGCTGATTTGCCACATTTGAAGGCTAGACAAGGCTCCGAGCTCAATCCTCCACGCATTGCAGGCGGGATGAAATTGCTCTGTAAATACAGGCGACGTGTAATGCTTTTTTTTTCTTTCTTTTTTTTTGCCCGGCTGACACAATGCGCGCTCCTCCCGGGAGTCAAACCCAAGGCGAAGTGCACCTGACAGATAACCCTGCCGATTTGGATGTCA